>OVAX01000127.1:0-125118 GCA_900406405.1 Lepidium africanum
TGTTCCTCAATCCAGAAGATTGGCCGGCGTTTCAACCTTACCAGGAGGACTTCTATAGTTTAAGGTCTCGTTTTAGTGCTTTTTCTCTTCATGTAATTCCGCGCTCTCTAAATCATAAGGCTGATGCTCTAGCTCGTTCTTCGAGGGAGTCACCTAATGGTATAGAAGTGTAACTTATCCTTACTCCTTTTTGGTAATATANACTTATCCTTACTCTTTTTTGGTAATATATAATTATGAGTTGACAAAAAAAAAAAAGACATTGTAATGTCACTTAATCGTGTATTTAATCATATCTTGTACCTATATATATTTAAATGTCATTTAATGGTTACACTATAATTCAATATTAAGAAAGATAATTAAATTATAACAAATTTAGTTTACATAAAAAAGAGGAAGTGTAGTAAATATAGTAAGATCATTAAAATGACAAAATTAACCCCGTCCTTATTTCTAATGACATTGTTAGTAATATAACATATAGAGGTTAAGGTTTCTTATTTAAAAAACTTATGGTTTTATTATATAGGAGATTTTAGGTACGTTATTATCTAAATTGTTACTATTTCTCCCAAACATCCAATTGCGGCATTCGCTTTTTTTGTTGTCCTCTAAAGTTTACAGTTTTGGGAGTTTTAATGGGCTATTATATGGACTTGTAGAAATGCCAATATTTTAAAAAATTTCTATATTTAGGCTTTACAAATTGTTTTTTTAACTAATTACTAAAATAATAAAGACATCGCATTTGGTTAATGATGTCGTTACTCACTACCGTTACACGTATAAAACAGATACATAAGAAAATATAAGAATGAAAGATACATTCTTTAGAGAATGGAGCACATCGAAAATCCTGCTTAAAGCATGCTACAAGAAAACTGCGCACTCTTCTTCAAGATGACCACACAACTATAAAGATTCTTCTTTTCTCAATCTTTGTTGTTCATCTTCTCTATTCATTTACTTTCTTGAGATAATTGTCAAGTACACAATGATTAAGTTGCAAAGTTAAAGTTCTAAATATTTCTCTCTTGAAAGCTTGTACTAGTTAGATGGCTTAATTGCTTAAGCACAGAAGCTTCGGCTATGTTTTTGTTTTGTTCTCTTTTTCTTTTTTTTCACTAGTAACAACAAGGCCTAATAAGTTTGGAAGATATGATGATCAAGTTGCTAGTCTTGAACTCTCTTCCTCATTTGTCTTATCTTCTTTTTTTTTTGTCAACATTGGATCAACAAAAGCACGATCCATAGCCTAAAATTCACCATTAAAATCTCTTTTTTAAGTTACCATAATGTAGCGAATGAACGATATGCCAAATCATTAGCTGGATCATCCTAACCATCAGAGTAAAAGCAACTCGATATTTGTCTTATCTTTAACATAGGTTTTAGATCGTCACTTGGGCCTGATTTTCTAATTAAGCCTATAACTTTGATTTTATGCTTAATAAGGGAAACACATAGATCAAATGGGTGATAAACATGACCTGTCAATATCTCGATGACTTTTATTTGAAAGATCAAACTATGCAGATTGCCATTTGATAGACATGATCAAATAAACATCTCCAAGACATTGAATCTCGCAAGTAAATGACAGAGATCAAATAAACATCTCCAAGACATTGAATCTCGCAAGTAAATGACAGATCCACCATCAAAACATGAGGCTTTTCCACCTAAACCCCATGTCTACTTTTCGTCTTGAAGCAATTTTTTTTTTTCAAAAACCGTGTGGAAAAACATTGAAATTGTTTAACTAACTAAAACTTAAACAAAAAAGTTGGTCAATAAAGGTACGAATGTTGCGTGTTTAGATAGGGAGTTTTCATTTTAAGAAAATACAAAAAATTGTATGCGTTTTTTTGTATGAAATAAATCCTCATCAAATATTTTTTAGCTGGCCAACTCTTTGTGTTTAATTGATTTAAAAGTATAATAATCGATGAGTAGTAACGAAACTCGTTTTCTTCATTTACTTTTGTTTGTAAATATTTCTTTCGTAAATATTATATTTGTTTCCGGACAGTTATATTTAAAAAAACTAATAGTACGGGATAATGTCTACGAATCAATTTATTTAATAATTATTTTATTGTGTCTGCTATAATGCTAGACTTACTCCCAAATGGAAGAATCAACACTTTTCTTCACTTTTACCAATTTCTCGAAAATATTCTTAAAAATATTTTACTTCCCAATTTCTTTGTTTCTCGTACTTAATTTTTTTAACTACAACATTAACAAAACATTTTTATACTATAACTTTCTATTTCATTTATTATTACTTTTTGATTAATATTATAAATTTCATTAATTACTACTTTCTAATTCATATTTTTCTTTCAGAAATTAATTCTAATGATGTGTATTAACTAAATATTTTAATTGGTATTGAAAATTAAAGCTTAACTGATGATGTGTTTCGATCGTCTAACAAAGATTCATTATAAGCATATTTTAAATTATACAAATCTAATCATCATGAGTAATAACTTGGTTTTTTTGTTCATATTGAATACATAATTTAACAAAAACTAATACTACCTCTACCTCAAAAGTAATGTAAGATAAAACAAAACAGAGACTCATCTCATAAGCAAAACTAAGAATCAATAAAGAATCATTTATCTCTTTTTATTCCATCTTCCCTCTTTATAGCCAATTTTAAAGTATAAACGTGAATCTATATTTTTCAATGAAGAAATCGATGGGTCACCAAAAGCTTCTCTCAGCATATATCGTCACTATGCCTTTTAAGTTGATGAAATTTTAAGTGACAAAAAAAAACATGAGTCCTTTTTTTAACACTGCTTTCAACGTGAGTCTATAAATGGTTTTATTTTTATATATGTTAAAACTATATATCTTACACACTGTGATGTGATTGCGCGTGACTTTAGGTTTTCTTTGCTTCAAGTGAACTTCTTTGTTACTTTTGGTTATATTGATGTAACGATTTAATTCAACATCATAATTTCATAGATGAGTTGTATTAATGTAATAATCCCATTGGAAATTGAAATTAAGAATTGAGCTGATGTGTCACCACCAGAAAGATTCAAATGTCACGTGTCGATCCCTGGAGAGACATAGTCTCCTTTTATATATATTGTTAAATTTTGTTCTTAATATTAGCCCATTTAATATGAATCAATTGTAGTTATATTTTATTAGTTTAGTTTAGTTCTGTCTTAATTGGGAGTTTTGTTCGTCTAGATATGTACCCGTACCAAAGCATGGGATAATATTTGAAAATAATTTTGTTTCATATTTGATTTTTGTGCTATCTATTAAAAATATATGTGATCTTTAAATTTTAAAATTTGTTTGGTATAAAATTTTAATGATTTAAAAATATAATTTCTCAAACTTATTTATTTTATGAATATTAATATAAATTTATTTTCGGTTTACTTGTTTCATTTTTGTGTTTTTGAATAAGCACATATATTTAAATTTTTATCTGTTAAGTATGATAAAAGTTTAAATATAATAAATTAAAATATATGTGATCTATTTTTATTTCTTTCCGACCTATGTCTATTTAGCGATTTATTCAAAATTTTATTTATATAATTATTTAGTTGATTGATGACTATTCATATAACACACAAGATAACATGTCAAAATAACACGGATAAATAAATTATATGTTATTATGTATATATACATATACATAGCTTGTGTATTGTGATTTATGGAATATAATACTTGTGAAATGACAAATGTTACAAAAATCATTCTTAAGTTACAAATTACTAACCAAGTGTAATTGGTTATATAGTTGGTTTGGTTATATATATACTAATCACTTTACTCGTTTTCCTAATAACAATAAACTGGATATTACAAAATTGATTTAATACATAATTACGTTTAGTTTTTTAGTATTTATTATATATATTAAACTATGTAGTTATGATTTCGATGTATATTTGCAATTAAAAGAATAAATGTCTTTCCTAGATAAAAATTTATTTTGATGATGTGTATTATTCTTTTATTATGATTGGTAGTTTTGATTAAAAGTTTGAGCTGAAGTGGCAACACCAAAATGCTTTAAACTACTATGTGTCGAATCTTAAAGAGACATAGTCTCTTTTTATATATATAATTTTGTAGACAAAACTCAAAAAGTATTGACTAAGATTTTAAAACAATAGCTTTCCCTTTCCGAGCATATAAGATAACATTTACAGTGACATGTATCAAATTTTACAAATATTGAAATTTTACTCGCAAGTGGTCTTTAGTCCAGTAGTATGCGGTAAGTCCACTAAATGGCAGGTGCACTTGCGCATTCAGGGATCGAGTTCCACCGCCTATATTATGTAGGAACTTGGCTAATTGGCCAGCCAGTTGTGCCTCAATGTTGACAAAAAAAAACAAAAAATTTTACTCTTAGTTTTATGTTATATTTATTGTAAAGTTAAACAAATATACACGTTGATAATCAAGATTTTTAAGTGAAAATCAAAACTACATTTGATGGATAATCAATATTCTCGAATTTAGTAGATTAATTTTTTTTATAACTCTTATGCAAAACAAAGCTCTAGGAAATTGAGCAAAAAGTCAAGACAATGGTTCAAGAAGAAAACAAATAAAAGCAGCAAAACAATAAGAGAGACAGAGTCTTGAGACCCAAAACTGATAACAAAGAAAAACATTAATGTCTACGGTCTTCCTTAAAGGTTGTCACGAGCCAAGAAATCACCGGCAACAACATAAGAACCAAACCGACCATCCCGGGTAACACTGTGAGCAAATTCCGAGCTCCTTTATTAGTCGAACCCTGCGATAAAGATATACTCCAAGAAGTAAACGACGGAGAAGGGAAGCTATATGAGCCAAGCGAGATCTGAACTTTGGCCAAGCATCTGGATTAAGAATCGCATCAACTACATCTTTACTCTCCACTTCCAAACTCGACTTGTTGGCATCGGAGATCAATAAGACTTGAGACTACCCAACGGAGACGACAAAGTTCTGTAGTAAAACGGTCCAAAGAGGGAGTTAACGTGTCCCGAGCATGAAACTTAGTAACACCACGATCATCATGTAAAACCTAGGCAACTCCAAAAAGAAGGCAAGAGTTACGCCATGAAAGACTTATATCACATTTAAAAAAATTTCGTTGTGGTCTGGACCAAGTAAATGCAATACAAGAACGAGCATTGTTTGAGTCTTGTAAAAGAGTTTTAACATTCGCATTCTTCCAAGCATCAGATTCAAGTAAAGAAATGGCCACTAAAAGCTTAGCATCTCCAACATTCTTAGCAAAAATTACTCCATTACGTTGCTTCCATATATTCCAAATAACTTAAAGAAGAACACTAACTTGATCAACAACACTCAATTGACGTTCATCATATGAGATCAGGTGTTCCAAATAGCAATAAAGAGATCGAGAATCCGTACTCTAAAAGTGAAATTAGGAACCTTAGCCTAGGCTTGAAATGCCAATGGGCATTCAAAGAGAACATGTGTAACTGACTCAGTATCAGACTTACAAATCGGATATAAAGGATCCACACTCATACCTCTCTAACGTAAATAATCAGCAACAACAATATCATTAGAAAGCACTCTCCAAAGGAACAAATGGATTTTTGGTTTTGTATGTAACTTCCAAATCCGTTGTTTTAGTGAATTTAACACTCTACCCGCAGAGGAGTCCGGAGACATTAAATATGAATCTCGAGAAGAGAGTCAAGCATCGCTTTTCACAGTATATCATTACTCTTCGTATGAGCCCAGTACCATGTATCGCAACGGTTTAGAGAGGGAGGAGAGGCAAGAATTCGTGTGACATTAGGGGGAGGGAATAACCTCCTCAATTTCTCAACATTCCACTCACCAGACTCACATATAAGATCTGACACTTTAAGATGCAAATTAATTTGGGCCTCTCTATTAAAATGATGACGAGGGGTAAAGTCATGAATCCACTTATCTAGCCAAACCAACGTATTTTCGCCATTTCCAATACATTTAGCTAAGCCACAGTTCAATAATTTTTGCCCATATAGAACACTTCGCCATGCATAAGGTCTCCGACCTTGATAAGCGCAAAAAAAATCCTTGTGTGAGAAGTACCTAGCCTTGTAAATACGGCTAAGAAGTGACTCAGGTTCCATCAAAAATTTCCACGCCTGTTTGGCTAATAAGCATTGATTAAATTCACTTATATTCTGAAAGCCAAGGCCCTCCGCCTCTTTAGATTTGCATAAATTCTTCCACGCCACCCAATGGATTTTTTCCTATCCTCACTAGAATTACACCAAAAGCTAGTAATATTACTAGTTATTTTCTGACATTGATGTTTGGAGAGCTTAAAGCACGAAATTGAATACACAGGGAGAGCGGAGGTAACAGATTTGATGATAATTTCCTTACCACCTAAAGAGAGGTTACGAGCATACCAGCCATGCATCCTCTTCTTGAAGCACTCGGGTATGCCTAAATACTTACCATAACCCCTTCTTGAGTAATCCCCAAGAAATGCCCAAGCACTCTTTTCATAATTGGATCCATCTGAGCTCTGAGAATGATAAACAAATTTGCGGAAGTTTATTTCTTGACCTAAAGCATCATCGTATAATTTAAGATAACACGAAAACTCACTTGATTCTGGTAAGGTAGCACGACAGATAAATAAGCTATCGTTTACAAAAAGAAGGTGTTGGACCGTAGGACATGAAGTTGTGAGCTTCATCCTAGATAAAACACCTTCAAATTCTGATTTCTTCATGATATGAACTAGCTTCACCATAGAGGATAAAAATGAAAGGAGAAAGGGGATCTCCTTACCGTATCCCTTTTTCGGGTTTAATCATACCATAAGATCTACTATTCACAATGACTGAGCATGTAACAGATCGGATACACTCCATTAACCAACGAATCCAAACCACATCGAATCCTAACTTGAGAAGGAGCTCCTCCAAAAAAGACCACTCAACCCTATCATAGGGCTTTGACATATCAGTCTTAATAGCCATAAAGTCACGATTGCACCTTGGGTTTGTTTGTCAGGCATTAACCATCTTATGAGCAATAAGTATATTATCTGATATAAGAAGGCTTGCAACGAAAGCAATTTGCATTTTGGACATCAAAAATGAAAGGCACTTCTTCAACCTCGTACTTAGAACTCTTAACATAATCTTATACAACATAGAAGATAAATTGATCGGACGGAGATCAGTCATTTTATTTGGACTCAAGATCTTGGGAATAAGACAAATCTGTGTATAATTCCAATCTTTAGGCCTAACTCCAGACTCAAAAAAACCTTGAATCTCCTTAACAATCTGCTCACTAACTATAGGCCAATAAATCTGGAAAAACACACCAGTCATACCATCAGTCCCTGGTGCTCTATAACCCTTGATTCCAAAAGCAGTTATTTTATTCTCCGTAGCTGTGACTGGACCATTGAGATCCCTGTTCATCTCATCTGATACACGTTTATCAAGACCAGCTAACAAAATCGTAGCAGGAGCAGGTCGTGAAGACGTGAAGAGCTTTTGAAAGTATGCAATGGCCATAAAGCCCTTCGATCCTTTAGAGATTTGTTCATGTCCTGCTTTATTGATTAAGTCCGGAATAAAATTTTGAGATTTATGTTGTTGCACACTTTGTTGAAAAATTTGTGTGTTCTGATCACCATCTTGTAACTATTTCTCTTTGCTTTTTTGTTTCCAAAAAAGTTCTTCATCATTATAAACATTCATTAAATCCAACTTATGTTGGCGTATCACCTCCATATTAGGGCTAGATTTGTTACCCTCAACTTCTAAGTCTCATTTCAGACGTTGGATTAGAACCTGAGAATTATGGACTGCTGTTTTCTTCCATCTCGAGATAGCTTGGCGACATAAATTAATGCGATCCATAACGGTAACTCTTTCTGTGGTCGTATTCTGCCATGCTTGCATGATGATGTTCGTGACTTCAGGTTTCTCTCGTCATTGTTTATCATAAATAAAATGACCAGGAACACGATTAGTTTCCCCAATGAGACTTAGGAGAATAGGATGATGGTCAGAGCCAACTCTCTTGAGATACTCATACCGTGAAGTGGGTAACAAAGCTAACCACCCCGGATTAACCAAGGCTCTATCTAACCGGCATTGAACATGCATATTATGTCGTTCCCAAGCCCAAGAAAAGATATTACCGATAAAGGGGATCTCAATTAAACCACAATCATTGATCATTTTCTGAAAGAGAGAAATAGAAGCCTCAGGTCGTAATGGTCCTCCCAGCTTCTCAGAATTATATTGAATCTCGTTTTGATCACCTATAACCATCCATGCTTCATATCTTGTTTCACCAATACTTGTCAAAATATTCCAAACTTCTTGTCGGCTATGTCTAACCAGATCTCCATATACAAAAGAGACGAAGAAAACCATTGAGCCCAAGGAGATTTTCACGTCAATCAATCGTTTATTCTTTTGAATAATCAGAACATTATACAGATTTTTCCACATTAAGATAAGCCCTCCACTGAGCCCTTCCGGTTCCACCAAACAAATACCATCGTAACCAAGAGATTGTTGAATCCCAACAACAAACGAATCAGAATTCGTAGTCTTCATGAGGAACAAAAAATCTGGAAAATGCTTACGACGCATCTCCCTTAAAATATGAATTGTAAAGCGTTCCCCAATTCTTGACAATTCCAACTTAATATGCTCATTGATCCTTATCTGGAACAGCCTCCAAATTACTGCATTTGGTAGACTTTTCAATACCAATCTCAACATCATCTTTAGTAGCCTTCCACTTTGGTGTCTCCAAAGCTGCATCCTCACTCAAAGGCTTGGCCACGTAAACTGTTATTACATGTTTCTTGGACTGCAAGCGTTTCCATTTACTTGATCTTCGTCGCATCTGAGAAGAACCAAATTTAACCTCGGAACAGCCAATACTAGTAGAGCCATCATTGAAAATTGTTGAGTTATCAGTATGAGAGTTATCAGCAGAAGAGTCAAGCCTAACCACCAGATCAAGAAAGTTATCGACCCATCGGGAATGAGAGTCACGAGCAACTTTAAATGAAGCAGCAAGCAACTTAGTAGCCCATCTTTGTACATTGTCTATCTCTTGCGTCGAGAAGTCAAAAACATTCCCTTTACCTTTATTAAGATCTGAAGTAATAGCCGGTGGTGCCTCAAGTCGTAAGTGAAAGTTCTGATAAACTGCATCACCATCCAAATTCCAAACTTTCGTCGAACACGATCAATTATAGCCTGTTTCTCTGATGGATCATCAACGAAAAGGTAGTTGCGGTGAACATTAAGAAAATATTAAGCAATTTTTGGTCGCCACATGTTCTCATCAACACAAATATCATTATACGTAAGCACTCCAAAGAGAGGATTTGCCTCACGAAGAATCTTTTTCTTGGGTTCTTGACATTCTTTTTGTGCCACCTTAGCACTATTGTGCTGGTTATTGGCCAAAAAAGAACACCACGACTTATCATGGGTAAGTCTTTGACAATGATAACACCTTTTACGACTACGCTCGTATTCAAAACCAACATTAAACACCCCACCTTCAGGAAATTCAACCTCATGCGAGTTCAAAAGGTGTTTCGAAACATCAAGACAAATTTCTACTCAAATAAATTCCCTACATTGAGGCTTGAGAGGATCAAAATTAAGCTCAATAACTTACCCCAAACATCCCGTAATTTCAGTAAGAACGTCAGTATCATAGCATGACGGCGGTATATAACGCATACGAACCCACACTGGTAACGTTTGGAGAAAGTTTGATGGTGGTTTCTCAACCCATCTCTCCAGCACCAAACTCCTATCATGAGAGGTCCCTGCACCTGCATCCAGAACATCTTGGAGTTCAAACTCTGAGTTGAATATGAATTGAGCTCAATCTGCAGATAGGGCATAGCCTCAACAACGATCAGAAACACGCCACATCCTTGGCATATCGTGAATAAAGGTCGACATCTTTTGATTTTGAGGATTCAATAGCCTCCCAATGAGGCTACGCTAATTCCTCTCCACACAACTAGTTTCAGGTCCACACTTAAGTTTGATCGGTTTCTTTTCTGAAATTTTCATGCATTCCAACGCATAAACAATGGAAAGCGACATAGGTTTTAGTGAGCTCCGTGGAGTCCACACTATCACAAAGAAGATGGATGACACACGAGAAGACGAAGAAACATAACAACAACAGAGATTGAATCACTGTATCAAACCTAGATCAAAGGAATCACAGGCGGCGGCTACAAATTTAAGCTCAATAAGGTTAAAATTCCTTGTAAAAAGACTAACTTGGACACTAAGGAAATAAGAAAATAAAAGCGAAAACTTTCAAAAGCTGGGTAAAACAATAAATTTCCGGTAACTCTAGCCCTAATTAATTAGAGTAAAGACTCTAACTCAAAAAGAGAGTACTAAGCCTAAAATATGGGATCCTCAAACCCGAAAAAATTTATGATATTAATTTATTTAGGTTGATAAAATTCTGAATCGAAAATTAATGTAAAATACAAAAGTGACAAAGATGGTTCAACATTGGATCGTAACAAGACTAAAAGATCTGAAATGAAACTAGTGTAAAAAAAGGTGAAGTATATGCCAAAAATGGGTAAACATAAAAAGAGACTTTCTTTGTGATGACTCAATGCAATTCTTTGGTCATACGTACAAAACCCCACCAATGACTTGGAGAGAAAGTAAAGACAAATCAAAACCTTTCCTTCTTACTCCTGTCGCTTTCACTCACCACTCACACTCTCTCTAAGTCCACTTGCAGATAATTTCAATGGTGAAACACTAAAGTGGCATTGCCATTTACAAAGACAAGTCTTTTTCAGTATCTCATCTTCTTCCTTCTCCTTCTATGTATGCTATTGTGGTCATTTCTTGAAATCATTACGATTTTAGAACAGTCCATGTCACTTGGTGATACAATTTGCAAAAGTGACAAACACAAAAAAAACAAAAAAAATCGATTTGGACTAGAGACCATATACCATGGTTTGTTTAAACTTTTATTTTTAGTGTTGTAATTTAGTTATAAGTAAAGTAGTGGAAGTAGGCCTTTTTGACGCGGATACAACGATGATATTAAAAAGATTCAAGTGTCGTTCCCATGTGCTTTTTTCTTCACAATTTCTTCTTTATTTTATTACAAAGTCATTAAAATGCTCAAATTTCTTATATGCAAATTCTCGTATGGTTTGAATCGACGTAGTTTATGAAATGATAGCAAAACTTTGTTAATGAAAACAAATAGAATTTGTTATTGAAAGAGTTTCAGTCTCTAATCAGTCTGTATAACTCTTTACTTGTTTGTATATTGTGTTGGGCTTTTTTTGGTATTTATTATTCAATTAGAGTAATTTTTAGCTTTTTAGGCTGCTGCATTTTCTTCGTCAAAGATCGGTCCAACAAATACTTGTAGGCCCTACCACCAATCGCTTTTGCTCCACTGCACATGGGCCTACTCTGGGCCCACAATCCGTCGCCTTCGCCTCCAAAACAATAACGTTCAGATAAAAAAAAAATACATGCGTATACACATAAAACATATCTATCTATCTATCACTCTCTTGTTTTAAAAAAGTAACTTCCTTAGTTTCGACCCAAAAAAAAATGTAACTTTCTTAGTTCCTTGTTGAGGTTTTTTTTTAATCAAAGATGTTAGTTTATCTGTAGATCGGGTTTTTCTACCAAAAAAAAAATCTGTAGATCGGTTTAATCTCTGAAATTAAATTTAAACCAAGTAAATGTTAACCGATTTGGTTAACCAGGTGGAGTTGAAGCTCTTGGATGATGATAAGAAACCAGCTTCGTAATACAAGACCTTTGCGGCTTAAAAGCAGAAAGAATTATATAAAAATTAACCTACCCTTTTTTACTTTTCTTAAATCAATCTCTTCTCGTCTTTTTAACTTTTTCCCTTGTCAGAGTATTACCTTTATAATACTGTTAAGTTAAATTAAAAAAAAGACAGAAAAATTTGCAGGTGACAAGTAGCAGTACAAAATTTTACACGTGTCACATTCAGCATTCAGGATTCAGCGAGTTCATTTATCTGATTCGACGAACCTATAATCAAACGGTGCTAATGATGTCTCACTCTCCCATACGTAGTAACTGCCACATATATGACGTCATCGTCTATTGTTGGGTTGGGTCCCTTCTCGGACTCCGACCCGACTAGAGAAATAATATTTGATCGTAAAATTCGATGAATATATATCCCTTTGCTATTGACAAAAATGTGATTAATACTAGATATTTTTCCATAGTTAAATAATTCTATTCTTTTCAGATCAAGAAGATTTATCTAAAACGAAAATGTTGTTAATTAGTTGCAAAACTAAAGTGTTTATTTGTTAAAGTAACGATTAAAATACTCACAAAACACTCATTAAAAAGAAATATTACGAAATCGAACGGACAGATTTTAATCGAAGATTTGTTCCCTTTTCTGAGCTAATAGCTATTCTCTCTCTCTTGCTACTAATATCTTCGACTCGTCTCTATCTTTTTCTCTGACTCAAATTACCACTACACTGGATACGGCTTCATCTCCGGCGAGAACTAGCCGGGATATGGCTTATATGTGCACTGATAGTGGAAACTTGATGGCCATAGCTCAACAACTCATCAAGCAGAAGCAACAACAACAACAATCAAATGAACAACTTCAACAAGAACACCACAATCTCTGGCCCAATCAATCCTTAGACTATACTCTTCCCGGTTCGGCTTTTTCCGACCCGTTTCAGGTAACCAACGACCCGGGTTTTCAGTTTCCACATCTGGACCATCAACACATCGCCGGAGGGTTTAAGTTTTCTGATGGAGAGTTTGACTCTGACGAGTGGATGCAGAGCTTAATCAACGGTGGAGATTCGTTGCACACTAATCCAGACTTCCCAATCTACGGCCATGATCCATTCGTTACATTCCCGGGTAGACTCAGTGACCCGTCCAATCTAAACCGAGTCGACAAAGAGGTCTCCGCGACTCAACTCTCTCACCCGCCGGTTTCAACATCTCCGTCTTCACCACAACATCCTCCGTCTCCGCCGCAGCCGGATTTTGACTTAGACCGTCCAATTTTGAAAGCTATCCACGACTATGCACGAAAACCGGAAATTGAACCGGAAATGCTCATTAGGATTCGAGAATCCGTATCGGAGTTGGGTGACCCGACGGAGCGAGTCGGATTTTACTTCGCCGAAGCTCTATCTAACAAACTGACTCCGAAAGAAACGACACCGTCGTCGTCGTCGCTTGAAGATTTCATCCTCTCATACAAAACCTTTAACGACGCTTGTCCTTACTCCAAGTTCGCTCACTTAACGGCGAATCAAGCAATACTCGAAGCTACGCATCAATCAAGCAACATTCACATCGTCGACTTCGGGATTTTTCAAGGTATTCAATGGTCTGCTCTTTTACAAGCCTTAGCAACCCGAGCTTCCGGAAAACCCACCCGAATTCGGATTTCGGGTATACCCGCTCCGTCTCTTGGCGAATTACCGGAACAATCTCTTATCGCTACAGGTAATCGCCTCCGTGATTTCGCGACGATTTTGGGTCTCAACTTCGAGTTTCATCCAATCCTCACTCCAATCCATCTACTAAACGAGTCTAGTTTTCGAGTCGACCCGGATGAGGTTTTGGCCGTGAATTTCATGCTTGAGCTTTACAAGCTTCTTGACGAGACGGCAACGACTGTTGGTACTGCGCTCCGGTTAGCTAGATCGCTAAACCCGAGGATTGTAACTCTCGGTGAATACGAAGTGAGTTTAAACCGGGTTGAATTCGCAAACCGTGTTAGAAATTCTCTCCGGTTCTATTCCGCGGTTTTTGAATCACTTGAACCGAGTTTAGAGCGAGACTCAAAAGAAAGGCTGAGAGTGGAGAGAGTTCTGTTCGGTAAAAGAATTTCGGATCTGGTCCGACCGAATAATAGTAATAATAAACCGGGAACCGGGTCAGGGAGAATGGAGGAGAAAGAACAATGGAGAGTATTGATGGAGAAAGCCGGTTTTGAACCGGTTAAACCGAGTAATTACGCGGTTAGCCAAGCAAAGCTGCTACTATGGAACTACAATTACAGCACATTGTATTCACTTATTGAATCAGAGCCAGGTTTCATCTCCTTGGCTTGGAACAACGTGCCTGTCCTCACTATTTCTTCTTGGCGTTAACCACCCGGCCTTTACTTTTTACTTTTATTTTTCTTCCTATTGTTGATAAGTTTATCTAGTCGTTTGAATTAGTTTCACAATTGAATTATTTGGGGATTAAATTTGGGACTTCCTCTAAAATAGTGAACTTTTAAAAGGTGTTTAAGATTTTGGCTGTATAATTAAGCTATTTTATTCTCTCCTTTTTTTGATATATATATATATATATTGGACTGATGTTTTGTCTTTTTTTTTGTTCATTTTGTAATATATTGTATATAACATTTGACTGGTAGGTTTAACTGTGAGAAGAGATCAACTTTAGTTTTGAAATCAAAGTATGGTTTATTATTTTCTCACTAATGGTCCCATAAAAGTGACTGAAATTAAAATGCTTTCTGATCTTTCACTAACACATCATTAATTCTTACTTTTCATAATTAATTTCTCTTTCTTTTTTTTGTCTTTTGTCCCCACTTATCTTACTTATATTGTCTTATTTACTTCATGAAAACTATATACCAATATTTATGTACCATTTACTGAATTACTTATAATAAAATAAAGGAAGCACTAAGGATTAATATATTCGATCATATAAGAAAAGGCCAAAATAAACAAAAACAGTTTTTGTACGAAAGCTCACTGATCCATTCACTCTTTCAGTGTCAGTCTGTCTTCTTTGTTCAACACTTCAAACGTGCCATGATTACGTCACCTCTCGATCTTCTTCAGTGGTCTTGTGGTCCACATATCCGACAAAAAGCCCACTCTGTTTTTTGAGTTTTCTATTGGGCCCATAATAAATGGGCCTAATATTTGTCGTATTCTTTGTCTAAAGTACTTTTGGACAAACCAAGAACAGAGTATTTTATACACAATCCAGCTTAGTAATAGTATCCACAACTAATTGTTCAGTTTATCATTGTTTAAGAGAAAATAAGTATCTTGTTTGACCAATCACATGAGGAGAGTAATTAGTGTCCTCTTCACATCACGACGAGTGGCATAAACATTGTTCAATGGGAACTTCCAAGCACATGATTGACAACTTTTGGTCCTTTGACTGCACGTTACATTACATTATCCTTTAATATGTTAATTACAATCGAGAGTTCATAGAGTTTTGATTTGATGATAGTAATCAATAGAACAAGAAACAACATGACGACAATGGAAAGTTCTCACGTGCCCACATGTGATCTTCTACTCCTTCAGGATACGAAGATCAATAAATGTTAATATATAACACTGTTTTAGCTAACCTCTAAGGGAAGTCTTATAGATCAAACTTGATGGATCTATAACTTGAACATTAATCAAAGTTTAGTTATATCTCTGGTTGTATCTGCAATGGCACGCTTAGATATGCGCAACTCCAATAATGATGCTGCAAGAATCTCTTTCTCTAACGAGTTTGTGGAGATCAGATCGGAGAAGAGTGATTCTAAGATTAACTCTATCTCCATGCATTCTGCTGATTTCGCGTTCTCAGTCACCGATTACGCCATGATTCCTGCAGATGAGATCTTCCAGAAAGGAAAGATCTTACCTTTTAAGGACACCGGTCATGTTCATAAGACCTTAAGAGAAGAGCTTCTTGTTGAAGAAAAGGGTTCTGTTGTCAATGGGAACATCTTCTCCCTCAGGCCAATGTTGTTATCTTCTTCATCTTTTACCGCAAAAGCCACGTGGAAGGAGCTTGTAGGCCTTAAGAGGACCCATGTTAGATCTAAGAAGACTGATAAAGTCAAAGAAGAAGAGTTAACTCAAGACTCAGGTACACAAACAATCTTTTGTTCTGTTTTATTTTTCTTTTTTTATATTAATGGTTCCTGACCGAAGCTAATCTATTGGTTTCAGGAAATGTTGCGATGAGGGAGTGTCGAGTTGCAGATACATGATGAATGGAATTGCAGACCTCTCACTTTTGTTTATTGATTTAGATTATTTATGATAATCTAGATGACTCTATCTATATGTTCTTTGGACAAGATAGTTCCAAGTTCCAACAACTATTTTCGGTTCTCACGTGTTTTGTTGTTGTAATTCTTGTAAGTTTTTGTTCTGTAGTGGAAACAATATCTTTTCTAGATGATTTCTGTTCTTTTCCAATATAGAGGGAACTTTGTCACTTTTAATTATAGTTACACGCACTAGCGGAACATGACTGATTCTCTTATCAGCCACTTGAACATCTCTGTCACTTAGATGGTTTAGTGTATTTAATATGCACTGTTGATATATATGAGTGATGATTTACAATTTCGGATTTGAACAAGACTTGATATACGAGTGACTGAAACAGTACAACAAGTGGAGTAGATTGGCTCAAATGATTTGTATCGATTCATTTTTGTGTAGAACTTAAGATTGGGTTTTTAAACAAAAGATAATCTATGTATTGGGCCGTAGAGTCCAGCTTATTAAAATGAGTAGAAAGATTTTTACAACTCTTTACCTAAATTGGCAATAAAAATTAAACAGAAGAAACTAAAAAAAAAGGCTTTTACCTCGTGGATTTTAGTGTACATTCCCGCATCTTTTGTGTTGTGTCAGTTTCTTTAACAGATGAGTACAAGTACGACAATTAGCCATTTTAATCATAGCCACTGAATTTCTTTCGTTGAATCTTTGAGTTGTAGTATTTTTTAAGTAAGAGAGATAATAATTACATAAAAGTGAAAAAAAAAAAAAAGGAACAGAAAAGGAGAGACCAAAATAAAAGTGGAAAAAAAGTTAATAATAAAGTGATTCTCGTTTAGGAAATTAAAGAGTGTTATATAGTAATGACAGATATTGGTATGAAAAGATTTCTGATTGAACATTTCTTTACTCATAGAAAGCGACCCTGAATTAAACACCAATCATTTTACAACAAAATTCACAACTTTAGCTCCATGTTTTTGTGTTCAAAGCTAGCTTTATAATGGCGTAAATCAATTTTAAACCATATTTAAAACCTAAAAGCAAGTGAACTGTTTGTGTTAGGTACACCAATCATATCTAAATCTCACAAAAGATAATACTCCTAAGAAAAAAAAACTAAAAGGGCTATTTTTGTTAGCAAAGGGAGGTAAAAAAACAAAAACAAGAAAACTATAACTGTATATTTTAAGCTGGTTTTGAAAGTATACTTTGATTTATGGTTAATAGTTTCAGCATTGAGAATAAAAAAAATATTATACACTGAAAAATGCTTTGATGAAAAAATATTAAATTTCATTATAGTATTTTTTGTAATAGAATGTCTTAGGTTTTAATTAAAAAAATTGATGGAGAATTACATGGATCTATAATTAAGACAACAAGGGGTTTGATTATTCAAGAGAAGTATCTACAATTTGTTTTTAAGTAGGAAAAAAATAAATAGATTATTAATATATATGATGAAAGCCAATATTATTATTGTTAACGCGAGAGAGTAATAATAAGTAAACTTGGTGAGTAGTGATGATCAGAATCAAATCGTCATCTCTAGGGATTCAATTTAACCCACTCGAATCGTCCTCCAAGTGGCTCATCTTTCTCGAAATCGAAGTTGTATCTGCAAATTCATTCTCCTTATTGTTAAGATTCAGATATATTTAATTTGTTTAAAACTTTGGAGGAATTTGAATTTTAAAGACAGATAAAAACTTTGTTGGAGGAATTTGAATTTTAAACAAAGATAAAATACTTACTTCATAGAACATTCCATCATCTTATTCCGTAAATTTTTCTCCGCCGCCTGGAAAAAATCTTCGAGCTCGGTTTCCTTCACCGTCGTCTCAATACTCTGCATCTTCAATCGGCGACGAGACTCCACAACACCTTCTGATGCTTGGATCTCCATAGCTGCAGAGGAAGAATCCATGTTCACCGATTCCTCACTGTATCGATCATTCCTGGTTTCACATTTTATTATATAAGAGGTTTTCGTAACTGTTGAAACTCTTATAGATTCAAATTTAATCTCTGTAACGAACCTCTTTGTGTTTAAGTTATCATAAATCCATGACGTTCCGGTTTGATCATCACCGTTATAATTTTCCTGCAAAATAAAATCCGAATATTCAAAACGAAATCTTTCACCAAATCAAAAATAGAAAGAGATAATGCTTACCTCAAAATCTACAAATTCGATTTTCCTCTTAGATTTTTCTTCGGATCTATTACTAGAACAACAAGAAACAGAATACGAACGATGATCTAAATCTTCTCCAATTTGACACTGTTCTTCAATTGGAGAAGAATCTCGCCGTCTCACGATAACAACACTTGTCTCCGAAGCTCCAGCTGAATTTCTCGCCACAATTCCACCACGACTCGTCGCCTGCACACACGGAGATAAGATAATCCTAGATTCCACAACATCAACCTCCTCCTCCAGCTTCCTCCGTTTCATCATGGCTTCATTATCTTCCGCCGTCAGATCTCGTTCTCTTCTCCTCACCGCCGCCATCTCCGACGTCACCTTCTTCTTCTCCAAGATCTCTAAATATTCTCGTTATGTGTGCGTGTTTCTCTCTCTCTAGCTCTCGTACCATATGGTTTCTTCTGTTATACTACCTATTACTTGTGATGCATGACGTAGATCGTGTTATTTTTGAACGGCCAGGATTTAACTTCAGTCATTTTCACTAAGAAAAGCCTCGTGTGAAGTAGGAATAGTATTTTTGGTGTGGTGGGACCACTTTTAGAGGCTACATATGTAACGGGAAATTTGACGGCGCCGTTTATACCTTGTTCTCTCTATGGTCGAAACGTGTCCTTCACTTAACGGCCTCTAACGTCACAGAATAGCAATAGTTGTATAAGAGATTATTGGCAAATAGTAGAGTTTAATTTGAATTATATGTTTTTTATTTAATTCTGATTATAGATAATTGTTTTGCTTTTCCAATGGAATCAACGAAGGAAGCAGAGAATGAGAATATTTCTCGTGGCGTTTAAGATAAGATCGGGATTTGTTTATTCTTGATGTAATAATTGCGAGTTTATATTTAAAAGACAATAATAGCCCTTGTTCACGGACTCCGAAAATCAGAAGAGAGTCTGTGATAACTTTCTTAATTTAAAAAGTACAAAAATATCATTAATTATGTTTGTTACTCTGATTAGTTACTCGTTGATTGACTTGATTATCGTTTTTTGTTTTGTCTCTTTATAGCAAGTCGATTATGTTTTGTGTTCAAATGTTCAAAAATTTATAAATCCGATATTAACTCTGCTTTATTCATAAGAGAACAACGTGGGCATGATTGGAATTGCTTCTGTTTTTGGGTTTTAAAAAACATAAATCTTTGTAAAATATTGAAATAAAGAAAGCAATTCCAATCAAACCATGTATGTAAATCAGATCGAGAAACCATAATATTACATTTTAATCTTGAACAATTAAATTAGGGGGTGTAATATGTTCGGAGTATTTAGTCTTTTTATATGCATGGGTCCAATATTAATCAATAATCACTCTAATTCAACAGTTGTTGGGAATCATGTGATTGTTTCACACTTAATTAATATATATTCCCTACAAAATAAAATACTCCTTTATGTTTTAGATTTTTCACACATATTAAGAAATCATTGACTGTTTTATTTTTTCTAAATAAAATATATTTTATTACAAATTCCAAAATAGTTTAACCAATCACAAATTAATCTGCAGAATTTAAAAAGTCAAAAATACCAAAAATACAATAAATTTTGCATAAAAATCTTAAAACATCAACTAAAAATAAACAAATTTTTTTGTCGGAATAAAGTAGTAAATTACATTAATCTCGTAAGAAACAGACAAAAACTATGAATTGTCATGTTATTAAGGTTTGATTCTTCGATCAGTAAAAACAACATTAAAAGGATAACCAATATAATTATATAAAGATGTTTTTGTCTCTACTCAACACTTTCACTTAACTCATTACTCGACCCGAAAAAAAATATGAACGCGAACCCGAATCGTCTAAATAGCCAAACGGGTCCAAAAATAGAATCGAATATAAATCTGGACCAAAACTAATAACCAAAACGGTATTCGAAGACTCAATTTTATGGTATTTTAGAGTATTATTTGAGTTTTTTTTTTTTGTATTTTTAGATACTTTTTGATTTTTTTAATCAACAATTGTATCGACAAGACCCGATCCATAACTTAAAGTCTATCCCTAAAATCTTTTTTTTAAGTTACCATAATGCAACAGGTATGAATCGAATCATGATGCCAAGTCATTAGCTGGATCATCCTAACCACTAGACTAAGAACAACTCAACACTTTTTAAATATTTAGGTATTCAAATATAATTAAGGTATTTTTTGGCATTTTTAGGTAATGTTTTGGTATTTTAAGGATTTTTTTGGATATTTAAGTATTTGGATAATTTACAGTTTGTTTTTTAAATTTAGATCCGAACCTATCTGGAACCAAACCAAAATAGTAACATGTCTTATATAGATATGAAAATTTCGGACCCAAAAGATTTAGACCCAAAGGAATTTGATGCGAACCCGAGCCGAAGTCTAGAATACCCATAACTAAATCCCGTTAAAAACATATCAAGCAATCAAATAAAATTTTTACTTATATAACAAACCCAAAAAGTGAATATAATTAAGAGTATAATCATACTAAAATTTAAAAGTATAAACGTTTTATGGAAAATAGGAAAAAAATAATTTTAAAGCAAATAAAGAATTATATCATATGCTATATAACTTCTATACAAAATTCTATTTATCAATATGATATAGAATGAAGAGAAGTGGAAGGAGGAAAAGAAGATGGGAAGAAAAAGGAGAAGGAGGAGAAGAATGACAAGAACGAGGGGGATAAAGAGAAAATAAAAGGTTTATGATTTTTGGTTTAATGTTTACATTATTAGTTTAGAGTAAATAAAGAAAATAGATAGTTTGTAGTAAATTAAATTAAACATATTTTATATAAAACTATTTAATAATCTATTCACTTTTTAATAGTTTTTGTTTAATTTTTTAAACAATTAATTTTAGTACGTGTAGACAAATATTTTTCTAAAAAAAATTATATCTATTTTGTTTAAAAAAAATAAAAGTGTAAATAAAATAGAGGGAGAGAAAGGAATAAATGGTAAATGAAAAATCTTGTAGAAAATATAGAGAATATCACTATGTACTACTACATTGTTGTTCACCAAAAAAAATGTACTACTACATTGTTAGTTTCTTCGTTTAGATTTGAATTTTGGTTATTGTTGTCAATTGCCCCTAAAAACCGTAAGCTAGATTCTTTATTATTCTATGAGTTTTTCCTACCAAAATACATTTCAACTCGTTATTGTGTTTAATTTTTCCTTTAATTTTGTAAAATACAAATCAATCATGGGAAATTGGAATGATATAATCAACTGTTGTCACAATCAAATATTATAAATTTAAATAAATAATATATCAAATATAATTTATCATGACAAATAGTCCAAATCTACTTTTAAAATTTTTTAAAATTCTGAAAATATAATGTTTGTGACTATAAAAGCTTTTCAATTTCAAAAATATGTATGAAGGTCATACAGTGTATATTATCTACGATTTTATATGATTGATTTGAATTTTTGGAAATTGAGTGTAAATTCTTTTTTAAAGTTAAAAACTAAAAAGTTGAAATCGCTTTTTTTCTATCCTTGCGATAATTTTTTAAGCCTTTATCTAGTCGCTCAACAAAGTTGGTCTCAAGTTTGGCTGCTGGTGGTTCTCTAATGGTCTCGCCAATCTGACGTCTCAGCTTTTGTCTTTTTCATATGCGTAAGTGATTTGTGCGAAGAGAAGATGGCTTGACCTCGTTTTTGGACGGTGATGATGTCATCGTTTTCAAAACTTGTGGTGATCTCTGGTGCTCATTCCTTGATCGACAGTGGCGTGGATCTGGCTTTCCCAACTGATTAGAAACTTATCTCGGTCTCTGGATCTCGTTTGGTTTTCGGATCTTTGTTGACTCTCCAGGATGAATTACGGTGGATCACAGAGCTCTTCCTAATGGTAAGGTTGTCTATGGTGGGTAGTATTCTTCTCGAGCTTATTTTTTCATATGCTTGGTCTCAGTGTCGTACTTTTGTTTTATTTCTAGGTTGAAATTTTCATTGATGTCTGTAGTTGGTTTCTCTTCTATTTTTAGTAATTTTGGTTAGAGTATGATGAAGCTTAGATTATGAGATTATTTTATCTTGTTTCTTCGGCTATATCAGTTTTTGAACTCTTTGGATTGAGTGTTGATGTCTTTAGTCCTCCGATTTAGAGTTTGCTCTTGTTACCTAGCTCAGGTTGTCTCTATCGGTTTTGGTAATATCAAGTGAGAAACTCATTTTTTCCAGAAGAAGCCAATCTGTGGGATTCAAATTATTATCTTTGGTAGGAATACTGTTGTCGGAATGTCATTCGGAAACTTTTTAGGTGAGGTCTTGATCTATTGAGTTTGGTTTTATCAATACGATAACTTTAAATCATTCTCTTTGTATTGTAGGATTGATAGCATATGTTGTTTTTGTTATGTTTCATTGTTGGTCTTTTAGTGTTGGATCTTCCAATTCTAATATAATTCAGTTTTAGATGAATAAAAAGAGCGTAAAATTTTTAAAATCTATCATTTAAAAAGTATATTTTATTCAAAAATGTTATTTTCGTAATGCTTGTCTGCTTAGTATTATTTTGGTTTTTTAAAATGCTTTACAAAGGGAATCAAATTGAATCAATCCATTGTCGATAGTTAAGAAGCTGTCGAGGTCTTTTTGATATAATTGGAAGGAAATTAAAGAAAAGAAAGAATAGAAAGTGTTTTGTAGACTTGTAGTCAATATAGAAGTGAGAGTCATAGGACGTAATTACAAAAATCATGATCATGATAGACTTTATTGATTATAAATTTGGGTGCCCACATTATTACAAATCACTAAAGATCCCATGTGCTCTTGTCTCCATTTACTTAAGTCTTTTTCGTTTTATTGGATATCTTTTCCGATAAAGATTATTTAGATGTGAATTTTATATTCACTTTTCATGATAAGCATTTGGGGTGGGTAAAATATATGTAAGATTTGATTCGATCCGGTATTTATTTTAATTTAATCGAAAAATTTTAGATATTTGTATAGTTTGGAGCAAAACAAATAACAAAATCTAATATCCGTTAAAAACAAATCAAATACTAAATATTATATTTTCAAAAGACCAGATATACGTTCCGATTCGTTTCTCAATATAAATATTTCTAAAGCTTAATTATGTATTTATATACTATAATATAGATAATGTTGTGCATATTTATATAGTGGAAGATGAAACAAATCACAAAATCAAATATTCAATTAAAATGGAACAAATCACAGATATTACAATTTTTTTGGGTATTCGCTCCAGTGCCCACCCCTAATAGACACTCTTTTTTATATTTGATCAATTTGGGACATTAGTGATGGCAGTGTCCTTCGATAAATAATTACAAAAAATTCATCCATCAAACCGAATATTTGATCATTTAGTTATGTTGTAATCATTGTGATAAATTTTGGTTTCCTTTTAGTTAAAAATATTCATAATGCAAATGTAAAGTCGATTTATAACATACTGACAACAGCTGAAGTTATGAATCATTTGTGAGGAGATTACATTTTGCGAAATATTGCACAAAACTGCTATATAACTAAATATGCTTACACATTGTTACATTGTGTGCAAAAAAGCGAAAAGAAATAAAAGAGAGACAGTTTAGTAATGATTCAGTAGGCAGCTCGTGGGCATATTATTAAATTGAATGGTATGATAAATATGCAGACACTTATTTGTGTGAACTCAAGAATTAATGTAGAACGAGTGAACGACGAAAAAAAATTAGAAGAATCACTATCGAATTTGAAAATAATTGATTCAATAAAGATTAATTGCTTATTTGATCAAATAAACAATACTCCGTTTTTATGCAAGTGGCGGTGTACACATTAATATATCCCTGACCTCTCATTAAAAAGTAGTGTCCCACTTCCATATTAATCCAACCATATATACGAATTAATATTGTCTATGCGTAAATTTTCAGTTATTCTTATCACTGTGTAAATTAATATATATGCATGTGCATTTGTTTGTTGTAAGTATTGTGTTTTGTGTATATTGTCAAAACGAATGAGAATGTTAGAGCATTAATTTCATTGTCACCTAACCGTTAAATACCGTCATGGCCCTTAGATTTATTGTATTTTTTTATAAGTCAGGAGTTCCAGATCTTATGGAAGGGGTCTGAACTATTTTTTTGGGGGTGATGCAGCTCATAGATAGATTTTCATCTCCGGGTATTCAAATGGGCAGAAAGCATGAGCCCATATCCATGTAGGAGTGATTAGGAAATTATGACTTAGTTTCGCATAGTATAAGAGTCGAACCTGCGAATTCTTTAAAGTCACAAACCCGTTCCCTACCACTTGACCACAAGATCCTTGTCAGATTTATTGTATTTTTATACCATTTATTTTCTCCTTAAGAGATAGGGAAAATTAGGTAACTATCATAATTACTTCTTGTATTTAGTTCATAGGAGTATCCTAAAACCATAGGACACTGTTGCATAATTTTTGAACCTCTACTCCCTACCAACTTAAAGAAAAGAATGATTATTTTATTAAATTTGCAGAATCAAATTTATTTTTTAATTTATAAACGACAAAAAACTAGAATATCAAAAGGAAGTACAACACATTTTCAAACCAAAAGTGACTGTTGAGTTACTTTTCAGAATTAGAAAAAGGAAAAAAACTTGCTCCCTCCTTCCTCAATAATCACCATTGATAAATCTTCTCTTCTTCTTCTTGTCCATCCGATCTTCCATTGTTATTTTTTTCCTCAAGTTCTAAAACCTTTTGTTGGGCGAAGCACGACATCGTACCGGAGAGAAGCACCCGCCGCCGTGCAACTGTAGCAGTGCAAACCCTAGTTTTTCGTAGGTGAGTTCTTTAGTAACCATTCCTCGATTCTGGATTTTTTATCTTCCTTTTCTTAATGATTGTGCAAATTTCAATGAAAGTGTGGATATTCTACCATCCAGATGTGAGTGTTGGTTACTGTAAAATTATAGATTTTGAGACATGATTTCTGGTTGAGGTTAAGGAAACGGGGGAACAGTGTGTATTAAACAACGAATATCTTAGGTTTTGTGTAACTTTAACTTTGTCTCTTGTGAAATTTGTTGCATAACACGGTCTGAATTTCTGTTTTAGAGTAAATATCTGCGTGAACCATGAAGATACTAGTTCGCATATTGATGTTAGCATTTTTCAATTAGTAACTGCGAGTTAGTAGGAAAACAACTTTTTAACTGCAATTTCTTTCAATTTTATGACAATTTTTCCAGTTACGGTTTCCAACTAATATGATTTGCAGTTAATATTTTTAGTGTCACCTAACATTGTTGATGTGTGAGTTTTTTGGTGAAACTTCTTTTCCTATAAGGGAGCTTTAGACATTATGAGTTATGTGCAAATTATAATTCGTGATATAATTCAGATTTTTAATAAGTATATGGTAATGATCTAGTTTCAGCTTGCATCTGGTGAGCGTGTCTGTTGGCAGTTTTATCTACAACTCAAATGTTGAGCGTGTCTATTGTTGGTATTTTTCATTTTATATGTGCAAGTTAGTAGTAATTCAATATTTTAACTGCAATCTCTTTCTATTTGGTGACAATTTACTCAATTAAGATTTCCGACTAAGATGATTTGCAGTAAATATTTAAAGTGTCACCAAACTGTGATGATGTGTGCTTCTTACTGCTGCAACTTCTTTTCCTATATGGAAGGCAATTTTAGACATTATGTGTTATATTCAAACTAAAATTTGTGATAGATTCTGATTTTAATAAGAATAGCGTAATGATCTAGTTTCAATGATCCTCTTGCCTCACATATTGAGTGTGTCTGTAGGCAGTTTTATCAACAACTCAAATGTTAAGAGTGTGAATTGCGCTGGGTTTTTGTGTTTTTCCAAGTCTTTATGTGTAGACTTATGTCTGTATGTGATTTTCATCCACCAGAATATGTCATTTTTTTTTTTGCTGTAAACACCAAATGTTAGCGACCAATTAATTTTTTGTGTGTTATGTTTCAAGTCAGACATTTGTGTGTGTTTTGCATGTAACATAAATGTTTGCAATGTTTATAACATACTCTATCATACAGATTTAGGAATGGCCCCAAGCAACCTCCCATCACGGATCATTGTTGATAGTCAGTTTTCGGACATATCACCATACTACACACTATTGTTCGGACGTGCAGAGGCAGTCACAGTGAAACGCGCGATTCTTCTACTCAAGAAGAACATCACCACCGACCGGGAGCACATGTTACAGTTGGTAGCTCTGATCCTTGTAGATGGATTACTCCTACCAACATCCCACATTGCAAAAATCAGCAAAGTGCATGCAGAGATGGCTGAGAATCTGGACAAGTTTATGTCTTACCTATGGGGCAGAGCCTCATTTGACATGGTTATAGTTTTTATGAGGGAACGAGACATTGCAAAACTTGCAACTGGGAGCTATGCAGTTCAGGGGTTTATACATGCACTTCAGTATGTCGTCATTTATGCGGTTCCGTCTATTCAGGATGAGCCTGCATCATCATCTGCGCCAATAATATTGGAGTCATCCTCAGATTCAGAAGAGGAGAGTGGAAGCGAGGATGGTGTAAAACAACCTCGATTCAGGCTAGTAAACGCCCGGAAGATTGACAAAGAGTGTCAGATAATGGTTTAAGCAACATCTATTAATATAGGTACTAAGTACACAAGGTGATTAATAACTGCAAATAACATGAGTAACTGCAATTATATTTAAACTGCAAAAAGTAAAGTTAACTGCAAAATAGACTGGGTTAGTGCAAATAGAGATTTTTGTTACAAATTATATATGCATCGTTGCTATCCCAGAACCAGTATCTGCATCGTCATCGGAGTAAGTTATTCAACAATATATACATACTCAGCAAAAAAACAACATCAAGCAACATGTTTACCAGTCCGGACTGCCTTGTCTAAGACATTAGTAAGGAGGTGAACACCTGAATCCAAACCTTGACGTCGAACAATTGCCATCAGAGGTAGGGTTTCAATCTCACCTATGAGCGCTATGAAGGCATTAAATTCCTCATCCATTCGAATATATGCGGGTGGAAACTGCCTCCATGTTGGACCAAACACACATTCAGGCCATTGGTAATTGATCTCAATATGTTGGTCCTCTCTAACTCCCATCACATACATAAGTTTCGTTATAAACCTCGCAAATGTGTCCCCTTCCTTAACTTCAATGGTGGCTACTAGATCCTTCCATGTCTCCTGAAATACATAATTCTCGTCAGGATCTAACTTCCAATCACCACGACGAACTCTAACATCAAAGAACATTGTTTCCTCCTTACCTTGCAGATATAAATACATGGATGTCAGTGCTTAAAACAGAATTAAACAACTAAACAAGCACGCTCACTTCAATCTCCGATATAAGAAAACATATATGAAACAGAGCTCCCATTATTCCAACACAAAAACTCCGCAAAAACTTCATAACACACCACACATAAACCCACCCTCCTTTCAAGGTATACATGGATCGGAAAAAATCATATATGGTCCAGACAAAAAAATAACATATATGAAATAGAGCTCCCATTATTCCAATTTCCAGAGCAACATTCGAAACTCATACTAACTGTGTATTTTATAGCACAAGCCCCTACTGCAGCGAACAAACTACAACGACAAAACAAAGTGGTCCCAACTTGATAAAATTCTCAATCACTTTCACAAGATAGGCTCCCCAAAACCCGACAAAAGGAAGAATCGCTAAAGACAATAAATAAGAACGGGAAGAGAATCTCACCTAACTCACAAAATTAATTCTTCAACATTGAAGGCTGTTGTTTGCAGTTATTAGACAATGGAGGCTCAATCTGTTTCGTTTTAGGTCAAGTGTTTAGGGTTAATGTCATAGACAAAATTTAGGGGTTAATAAAGATGAGTCCGAAATATTATATTTTTTTTTCTTAAGATATTTTGTTCACATTCCTCTAACCAGATTGCAGACAACTACTCTTTTTGCCAAAAACAATTGTACTTAAGAAGTTGTGTGGCGGAAATCGTTTCTTAGTTGCAGACCATATCAACTTTGAATCTGCCATTAAATGCAGCTTGCAGGAGAATGAAGACGGTGAGCCATAACGATGGGTCCAAAAAATTTCCTTTCTGTAAATCATTTTTATTTGTGCATAGGTTAATTTGGTCTTCTACACCCTTAGCCCTACAGACATTTACTTAATTTAGAAAACTATACGATAAATACTTAATTAGTTCTTGTATTTATGTTACTTACTACTCTAATAGATATGTCGACCCCATTATATATAACTTATTATTATCAGACAATAAATATTTATCCCAAACAAGTTTGAATTTTCTCATGCCGCGATAACGAAAACAGAAAATTTATTAATTTGGGATGAACTTAATATTTCTTTAAACATTATTTGAAAGACGTGAATGGTTGGAATGAGAAAATTGCTATGACAAGCCCATCGTATAAATATTACCAAATTGCATTAAGTTAAACTATACCTAAATTCACTTATTTTCAATGATTGTTTTTGTAAAATATTTGTTACAAAATTTTGTTCGAATATAAACATTATTTTCGTATGTAAAAAAGTTACATTCATTCACACACACATAGATATACATATAAACCAAAACATTATTTTAAATAAGAGAAAATTTGTTTGGAAAAAAACAGTGACAATGAAAGATATTGAATAAAGTTTACATGCCAAAGAAAGCTGACGCCAACTTTTACAACTTAACAAAAAAAAAAACACGAAAACAAGTAGTATTATTTTTCTTCTAAGCAATAAAAAATAAAAAATAAAGTAATGAATTTTCTGGGTACTTTTATATATTATTCACCCAACTCAATTATAGTGGGGAAGAAAATAAAGCAAAGCACTTTTTGAAGTCGAGCTTTTTCTTTTTCTTCCTCTGAATTTCCCAAGGAGTTTCAATTACTCTAAACTTCTTAAAGGGAGATTTTTATGAGTTTATTTTATTAATTGAAATAAATAAAGCTGACTAGTTTTTCTTCTTCGATTATGCATCAAATATAATAGATGGAGCATTACTCACGTGGCCGTCAACCTTTCACATGAAATGAAAACAAACTAAAGTTTCATGTGAATTACTTATGAAATATATTAGCATGATTTGAACGTATAACATATTACCATCTGTTAATCGAAATGTGGTTAGCTCAACTAGTTAATAAAACTTGTTTTAAACTTCTAACAATATAAGATCTAAACAAAGTCTATTTCAGAGCTACACTTAAGAATGATACACAGAAAAGTAACATAGCCCACACACAGAACTAGTCTGTGGCATAAACCACATATATATGACGAAACCAGAAAATAGTTTTACGGGAGTAAAAGGAATAATTTTGGAGCAAAAAAAATTTAGGGGGTCAATTAACAAATTGAGCAAAAAATTGTTATATATGTATATAAAATTATGGTGTCAATTGACCGATTTGTTAGCCAATTTATTTGCGGAAATAATGTATGGCCGAAATTTGTCTGCCAATTTTTTTGTATTACATTGATAAACCGTATAATTTTCAGCAACAATATTTATAGACATGTTTGTGTGAGATACACAAGATGCATGCAAACTTTAATAAATATACACACCTATTGATGATGATTGGAATGATGTTAAATAACAGACGAAGACAAGCTACATTTCAATTAGGTGTGAGCTATCAGCTATGGAAATAGCTATAGCCCCAAAAACTCATATACATTTACTTCTACCTAATCAAGTATCCGCATAAATAAATGCATGTACGTATTCAATTATTAATATGCATTGTATACGTATAAAAACAAAAACATTACAATGTCTACCTAAGTAAAAATTAACAAGACGTTAAATGCGAGAAAATGTATGTAGTACCATATACAAACAAGCTATTATTGTACTTTATAAGTTTATATGGTCATGTGGTGACATGTTTTATAGCCGAAAGATTATTAAACATGATTTCAATATATATATATATATATACATATAAACTAATACTGTAAAAGATTCAATCATTGGAGAAAGTTTTGACTGGAATATAGTGACATTATAAATTACATTAAAAGATTAAATTGGTTTCAATCGTTGTCAGCATTTTGATTATAAACAAGAACACATGCCTAAACCAAAGCAAACACAAAGAGAAAACATAAGATAACTCAATTTAGATTCATATATACATGTAGAATATACCGATGATAGAAAGAAATGAGTGGGATCATGTATGTTTGGTTGTTACTGACTTAGTGGAAATTAGAAGGAGAGAAGAGAAGACAAGGAAGCGTTTGTCTTTTATGTAAGGAAGAGAAGAAGAGCATTAAATGAACTTCGAGAAGAAGTGATTCTTAACGTCTGTGCCATTCATCCATCGCTTTCTCTTTGAGGCTTCCACGTGGACACTCAACTTTGCCCCCCCTTTCATTTACCGCCACGTGTCCATAAGACAACTTCTCAGTCTTCTAAGACTACTTCTCTTAGTCTATACCATTAGGGCAAAACTCAGATCAATTCTATTTTTTTTCACTGAATGATTCATATATTTTCAATACAAAATAACAATAACAATTAGGGTAGAAAATAACAATAAGTTTCAATAGAAAAGCCAATGAAAAACAGAATTTCCTAGATACTATGCCCAAATAAGGGAAGCTAAAATAAAAACCTCAAAAAAGATAGACTAAGACATGTAAGGATAATGACACTAAAAATCTGCTATCAAAAACATCAAAACTGAAACCACCAAAGAAAACTCGAAGAAACAGCAGATGGCAGGGTCTCCTATGATGAATTTGCGTACCTCACAAATGATGAACGAGCTATTATACCGACAAACAAGAGTCCATATGTCAAAACTACGCGAAGCCATGATAGGAAGCCTAACTGGAGGCGAAACCAAGACAAACTAAATGGTAGAAAAAGACGAGAGAAGGACACTGTTCCGGGAATTGGCGAAGTCGAAAACACAGCCGACCTATTTACGCCTTGATAGAGCCCACTAAAAAACCAGATCTCGATCAGGTTTTCAAAGTACAAACAAGGAGCAAACCAAACCAAACCTGTAAAGGGGAAACCAAACTCCAAAAGCATAGTCACCAATCGAAACTAAAGAGGAAAATTACACGGTCAAGCTAGGAAGCAGATTAAAAGGCATAACCTACAATTACTTAGCCTAAACCAAACTGAGGCTAACCACTAACTAACCAAATCTAAACCAAACATCAAAACCTAAGGAAAATAAGCCACAGCCGGAAACAAGGAGTCGAAGAAGACCAAACTGTAGCCAAGGCGAGGCTTATCCGGTGATGCATAACACAAGCCGGGAGAAGACTAGACCGTCGATGTCGGAACGTCTCACCACTTGAACACCGTTGCTGATGACGGCACTTCGAACGGCTCCGATGAAAAGACAAAAGAGGGTGAACGACAGTGGTGCTATCATAGCCACCCTCCGCCGCTCACCGGACAACGTGACGCAAGAGAAACGGCGGCGAAAGTTGTAGATATGAGATCGCTCTTTTTTGTCTTCGAAAAGAGAGGATATGTGTTTTCAACTCAGATCAATTCTAAAGTGAGCTAAATGGCGCCATATATCCTATCTACATGAGAATGCAAATTTATGTTATGCTTTATAAATCACAAATTTCAACTAGTAGACCACAATATGCATAGTTTTATAACGTTGTGTAATGATGATTATTAGCAAAATATCACAATTAACGTGGTCAAGATGTGTTTTCTTGTTCATTTAATTAATTTATAAAGATATGATATGGTATTGCATGCATTATGTACATATACATTTTGTAAGTTCAAAAAATAATAAAGTATATAAGACACATTTTAATTAGTCATTCCTTGTTAGACCTCGTGTCTCTTTTTCTTCCTCTTACAATTGAAATAAAAATTCATCAATTTTCTATAATATCATTGGTTTCTACAGATGTCTCTCGTCATTTTATCATTTATGTTTTATGTGTTTTATCACAAGGCATACGGACAAAAATATGATTTGACCTGCTATAATATATATATATATATATATATATAATATTCTAAAAATTTGATTCGACTTCTATCGACTTGCTTATCTTCTCTGCCAGGAATCTTCGTCTTTTTTCATATGCGAACTCAGGCTTTTTGTCTGTTTAATCATCATTCGCATATTCTCATCTCTCTCTCATTTTTTTTCTTCTACTAATTATACAGGACTACAGAGTGACAAAAAAAAAAAATCAGGACTACATTTTAAGAATCACAAAAATAATTATCAGCCAAATTTATCTTCAAAACACTCTTTGTTTTGATTCATATTCAAAGAGAAAAATTACAAATGAAGGATATTTTTGCAAAAGACATATAGAGAAATGAGCATTTATTACAATTCCTCTACATTTTATCAAAAAATTATAATCGACAAATAATATTTATTAAACTATTTTTGGATACTCAGATACCTAAAGAAAATGGGTGTAACTTTATTTTCATATTAGAGTAAATATTTTAGATGTAATAGTATTTCCTGCTGGGTTATTCATATTACGCCAACTAAACAAAAACTATTTACTATACATGAGAATTTATTGGGCCTTTTTCTTCTTAGATATAAATGAGCTCTAACTTTCGTTCGAATCATGAAATTGATATGGGTCTCAAAATAGGACCACTGGGCCTGCTTCGTTAATGTTATGGGTCAACAACGAAAAATCTACAAACCAATAATGTTATGGTATGCATACTTTATTGGGTCAAAGGACAAACATTTTTTTTTTTTCTTTTGTAAAACAAACCAAAAAGATTTATTCCAGCACATAAGAATTACAAATCTCTTGGTAATTATGGGGTTTGCTTGTTATGGCTGTAAAGAGCCAAAATTTTGTCGACATCGATATTTACCAATCAGACTTCTAGTTTTAATAAAGTCACAGCCAAACTTCTACAGTATTATCACCAAACTTACAACCTAAATTATACAAAAAAAAATCTTACAACTACAATGTCAACTAATCAGAGCACAATTAAAAGTAAGTTAGGCGATTAATTAAGATGGTAAGTTAAAGAGACATGTACGGATCTCACCGAACATTCAAGTGTTTGAAGTTTGGAATGACTCGTACCATTTTGATTCTTACACCGATGAGAGCCACGTCGGATTCCACTCAAAAGGTTCAAAGACTTAACCATGTGGTTCCAACTCAAATCCTTTTCGTTTGTTGTTAGGAATCTTAAACAACTAAAGATAGTACAATATCGATCTTTAAAAAAATGGACAGGACAATAAACCCAGTTCCTTTTGTTTTTGTCATTATTTCAATTTTCTTTGTAGTACAAGAAAACTAATACATTTCTCAAAAGAAGACCGAAGATCAAAAATTAGTAAACTAATTTGGTGGGTACGAAAAGTATAACTAATTGGGTGATTGCTTAACAATCATGGCTGCTTTTCCAATATTTCCCTATTTTCCTACATGTATACATGGAGGAAGGAAAAACATGGAAAATTGTATCATTGTTATTAGATAAAATCATGATTAATTATACAAATCATATCGCAACATTTTTTTAATGATGATATATATATATATATATATGATACCAATAAATGTAATGCATGATTTTTTTTTACAATCGAATAAACAATCTTTCATCCATAATCTAAATTTAGCAAATCATAAACCTTAGTATGCAACATTATAAAATTAACTGAAGTTAAATTGGGTAGAGAAAATTGCAAATTTGACTAAAACATTTTTTCAAATTTTATTTGGGTGAAAATGGTAAGTATCAATATTTCTTAGAAAATATCTATTATATTTTTAAAACACCAAAATTGTATAAATTTTTTTTTTCTCATTTTGTTATAATTTTTTTTGGGAAATACGTGCATTAGATATCCAAAGATTTAAGAGAGTTATAATATTGATGTATCGGAAGTTAACTTAGTTATTTTATAATTTTCTCTTTTTTTTCCTGGATAAATAATGAATATCATTCAACAAAAAGTGATCAAGCTGATACAAAGAGATGAAGTATTGGAGATACGTGTTAGGGGTAGGCAAAATATCCGTAAGATTCTATTTGATTTGGTATTTATTTTAATTCGATCCAAAAATTTTGGATATCCGTAAAATTTTGGAACAAAACAAATAGCAAAATATAATATCCGTTAAAAACGAAGCAAATCACAAATATTATTTTCAAAAATATCGGATATCCACTCCGATTCGTTTAGTAACAAACATGTAATAAATTCTTAAATTATGTATATACATATGTTAAAGAATAAACAATTTATACACTATATATTTATGTTACGGTAAATAACATTAATAAAAGGCCCAAAAATATCCATTTGTTTGATTATTTAAAAATAAATATAAATATGGTTATACAAATATTATATTGGATCTTACATGGGAGTGGTATTGTCTTTTTTGTTGCGAGAAAAAAGAAGATGTATGTTCAACTTTGTCGTATTATTTATGCTTTGGAATAGTTTCAATGATAATTAAGATATAGATTTGTCTTAGTGTGACTAAGGGCTTCAAATTTTTTGTTTATGAATAGTGAATTGTGTTTATGTGTTTTATTATTTACTATTTTACACGGATCGGAGCGGATTATCCGCAGATCATTATGAAAAACGAATATCCGAAATTTTTTGAATCGAAGCGGATCGTAAAATTAAATATCGGGTTTTAACAGAACGGATCACGAATACTGAAATTTTTAAGGTATTTGCTCCGTGCCCATAGCTAATATGTGTGATGTTTGTGGTAGATTAGGCACAAAACAAGTATTAAGGATGATAGGTGGAAAATTTTGTATTAATAGGCGGAAAAGTCGAATTACAAGGTATAAATTAAGAAATAGATAGTAATTATTAAGATTGCCGAGGTTGAGCTCGACAAAAACTCTAGAGATATTGGTGCTTAAGAACTTTGATCTTTTGTTTGTTTAGATCTCCTCTCCTTTTATAGGCACTATGTGGTTTCTTTGTCCCACATCGGGAGTATGTTCTGAGCATTGAAGTCCGTACTTTTTCATATATGCGACATGGTATAACGGCGCAGGTGGTGGCTCGCTTCCCTTTTTCATTTTGTAACTGCAGTCAAAGTGTTGTCGAGGTTCGTAGTATTCGCTATGCATGATTTCTTTAAATATTGTGGTTTGCTGGCTTATGTATCTATTGGCTTTGGCAGCTTTTCTTCCTTGATTCTTGCAAGCACTACAGCTTGGTGCCACACATCTTCCAGGGAACGTGGTAAGCGTACTTTAAGTTTGGTGATGAAGGCTGATTCATAGTATATTGCATCCCAGGGAGTTTTGATATTTATTTTGCTGGAGATCTTGATACAAGAGGCCACCTCCCTGAAGCGACCAAGAAAGGATCACAAGGTTTCTTTGGGTCCTTGCACCACGACTTCCAAGTTTATTGATGATGTGTTTTGTTATCGAGTAGTGTTTCAGGAATACCGTGGAGAGTTGTTGGAAACTGTCGATGGAGTATGGCTCGAGTTTAGAGAACCAGCTCAAGGCATCTCCAATTAGGTTTTCAACAAACAACCAACAGTAGCCCGAGTCTCGCTTCTTATGCATAAACCATGTTCTTCCGATGGTGATGTTGAATGTGGTAGAAATCTTCAAGGTCGGTTTTTCCATTTATAGTCAAGCAGTAGACCTTCACCGCATGCCTTACCCGGGTTCTAGAATGTTAAGCTCTAATGGTGTATTCTACATCTTGGATAATACATGCTCTAACTCTAGGGCAAAGCCAAGGGACTCGTGCAATTTTTAGATCATCTTTACATATTGAGTCTTACGGATTGGATCTCGGCCTATTTAGCACTTTATATATCCATTTGAGGAACCCTGGTTGAGGGGTTTGTCTGGTGTTCCGGGTGGTAAGTCTCAAGCGAGTCTCCAAATAATGCTATTTGTAAGCAAAATGTTATCGGTGGACAATATTCCAAGATGGTTATTCTTCAAAAAAAATGGGGTTGTTTTGATGAAACTTAGCTTGTGTAATGGCTAAGGTTTTCATTTGTTCTTTGGCGTGCCTAGTCACTCTGTTTACTCGTGCCATCATGGCGTTTAGAAGTCTAGGGATGTTCAGGGCTTCCTCGGTGGTTACCCGGCTCTCATCCCCTCGATGTTATGAGGTCGTTTAATTTAGTCCCCAAATATTCCACCTCATGGGTCTGAGGTTCATTGTGGAGAATGTCAGTGGGTCAAATCTGTGGTTTGATTGGTGATGCTGCACACGAGTAGTGCCGATGGCAGTGGCTTTTGCATCTAGGCTCACTTGTTCGGTTCCGAGGGCGGTTGACTTGTCATCCTTCTTTCGACCTTTGCATCTAGAAATCTCCTTTATCCCCCCTCCTTATAACACTAATTGTTTGTGGTGGATTAAGCACAAAGCAAGTATTAAAGATGACAGGTAGAATTCCTTAGGTCCTTTTAATGCCAATTGTCTGTTGTCTGTATTCCTTAGGTTCTCAACATAGTCAGCTTTTTGCACTTCGTATTCCCTAAGTCCTTAGCATGATCTGTTCTCTGCAATATGTATTGTCAGAAGCTTTCATGTCAAACTGCTCTGCGGAGTATGGTCTTGCATGCATTAAATGCTTCACCATACTTCCAAGACGTTGGGCCTTTGGTGAAGTGATGGGCCGAGATGTCATATTCGGCCATGATGACAAGGCATGACATTGTTCATGGGCCATGGTGGATCTTGGTGAACCTTGTTCAAGGCCACCTCCAACATGCGAGGCGTACGAATCTTGGAACACAAGTTGTTGCTATACTCAAGGGTTTTTGAACTGAAGATTAAGACGAAAAGATATTGAGAAGATTTTATAAGAAAGAATCAAGAGAGAATCTAGTGAAACTAAGATTTAATCTCTTGTGACTATAAAAGAGAAACGATTGTAACATAGTCTCTTTAGGGTGTTTATGTTAATCTTGAGCAATTGAGAAATAGTGTTTAGGTGTTTAAAGTTTTAGGTTTTTTGTAATTGTGTGGAATTAGATTTATGATGTTTTTAGGTAAAGTAATACCCAACAAGGATATAAGCTTTTGTAAAAAAAAAGTCAAATTTTGGATAAATCTCAGAAGACAACTCATATTCTTTTCTCTCATCTCAAGAATCACCAAACCCTAAAGTCGTTGTGTTTTAGATCTCGGGAGGGGTTCCTAGGTTGCTTCTTCAGCTTCAGCCTCTCCCTTCTAATTTCTTTTGTGTCCTATTCGATTAGTTGAGGACAAGATTAGGTTTTGTCTGGTGTAGTTTCATGCGTCGAGAAGGAAGAATCTTTACCGTTGGTCTTTGATGTGGTTTACTTCTTCTTTGCAAGGCATTTGCCTCATATTCAGCCATGAAGAAGAGATCGTCTCTTGAAGTAAATCGAGGTTCGAGTTGGTGGTTCACCGTGAGGATCTCAGATGCTCCACCGTTGGCTTTCCTCATGGATCCACAATGGAGATTCGATGGCATATGAAGCAACCTCCTCAACATCAGAGGTTTTGCAAGGGAAGTTCAATCACCGATCTTTGTTTTGCTTAGGGATTTCAATCGCTGGCCTTAGTTCGCCTCAAGGTAGATTTTTGATCTTTGTGCTTCTTCTCTGTTGGGTCTTTTTCTCTACTCGTTGATGCCTTCACAGCTGGGTCTCTACTTTCTGTTTGCCATATGGAGTAAGTTTCAGTTCTTGAGTCATCTACAAGCTCTCCTATGAGGCTCTTTCAAGCTTTGGGTGAGAATTATAGGCACAACTTCAGTTTTGATCTCCATCTCTTCTTTTGCAAGGACGTCACCAATTTCTGTTAGTATGTGGTGATTTTGGGTCGACGAGTGTCCGCCTATAAGAGCGGTTGATCCTCTTTGGCTTGTCTCGAGCTGAATTTTAAGGTTCTGTTCTTTGTCCCCTGGTTTGTGTATGTGCTTTATGTGGTTTTGATTTTGTATGATGGAAGAAGTTCATGTGTCTTGTGTTTTTGGTTTTAAGTTTTGCTCATGTCGGTGTTGCTACTGGTTTGATGACAGTGTGGAAGTTCGGTCTTATTAATTGGTGTTATTCGATGTTAAATATGTTACATGGAAAGTCTAGTAGAACTGCTTGGATTATTTGTCTGGGCTTATGTTTTTCGGTGTCATTTCTTTGTGTAACTGATTTATGATTTATAACGTGGAAATTCATTCTATTTCTTTTGATGTAATTAGACGGCAAACATATCTAACTTTTTTTTTGTCAACATTGGATCGAGAAGGTTCGATCCATAGCCTAAAGTCCACCCCTAAAATCTTTTTTTAGGCTACCGTAATGCAGCGAATAGAAATCAAACTCTGGTGCCAAGTCATTAGCTGGATCATCCTAAGCACCAGAGTGAAAGCAACTCGGTAACATATCTAATTTTAAAGTAGTATTTTGTTTGGTGCTTTTATAGTTGTCTTTTTCAAATATGTAGATATAATTTTACCTTATATGTTTGCAATAAATATAGACTCATGTATCACACGAAACCTCGGGATAAAATAAATAACATTCCTCAAATAAGGCTCTACCATCAATGGACCTCGTCTTAAGCTGCGCAAGTCCGAGATGCCATTTTGTACTAACAAAAGATAAACTATGTCCCGGTTAAGTTTCTTTTTTTTTTTACTTATAATTAAATCTCGTAAGGACCAAATAGTACAATCGATTATGTTTAACAAACCGATTAGATTTATAGCGTACGATGGTTTGACCAGAAACAAAAAAAAAAGGTTGTAACGTACGGTGTCGGCAGCTCGAACTTTTATGTGTCATTGTGTTCTTATTCGTTTTTTTTAAATGAATTTATATTGTTATTATATGCATTTATATTTTTCCATAAAAATGTTTTGATACTAAACAATTTAATTTGGTAAACTTATATTCTTTGGCTGTGTGCATAAGATGCTTAATTAATATTTCAAAAGTTCTTGCAAGTATTCTTTTAACTATAGATCTTGATTAACACTTTTAAACTAACAACATTGTATATCAATGGATAAATTATTAGATCAATTGTGTTAATTAATAGATCGAATAAAATAGATTAGATAGATAATTCATAATTAGATGAAAAGGGATATGATAACTTGTCGATTTCTTCTCAGTCTGGTAGTTAGGATGATCCAGCTAATGATTATGACATCTAGGGTTCGATTTTTCCCCTATACGTAATTGCTAAATTAAATAAAAATTTTAAGGGTTGAGTTAGGCTATGGATCAGATCTTATCGATTTAATTATTGACCAGAAAAAAAAAGGGACATGATAACTTCTGCCAAGAAAGGTCGGTAAATAATGACAACGCACGTTTTGTATCATAGAAGATTTATTCAAATTAAAAATTTACCACTGAAGAAATCAGAATGATTAGTCATTATTACTCTTTTGTGTAAAGTAGCTTAATCAACTACTATAAATGTAAAACAAAGTGTGTAATTGGTAACGGTTTAATTTGGCCGAATTTTGGAATATGGTTGATTTTTGTTTTAGTGGAATCCGGCTGAATAAGCTAAAATAAAATGGTAACAGAGAAATCTTGCTGAATTTAGTGAAATTTAAAATATTAGTTTTATAGGAAAAAATAAATAATATTATACCCTAGAAAACAAATTAATTTAAAAAGAAACTATTGAAATATTTAACAAATAGTTAAAGTTTAATAATAACTAGAAATCTATTATAAAAATTAAATTACCATAATATTTTGGTTGATATATATATACATATTTAAATTAAAGAGTAATTTTGAAAAATACATTTTTCTGAACATGTTCCTTTTCAGAAAAAGTGTTCTATATTACAAAATTTTTCATTCCCAATTTATAAAGTAAATTATACTTTTTGAAAACAAACATGTTGAAATGACATTTTTAAAATGTTACTCAATTTGAACTATAATATATCAAACTAAACTAGATTCATATACATGAAAAACAAATTCCGAATTTGAGCCAAACCAAGAACCAAATTTATAACCTTAAACCTATTCTCTAATTGTTTTTAATCTATCAGTTATAGTGGGAAATGATTGAATCAATGATGCTAAAATCTTTAATTGATTATTTTAAAGTTTACCAAAAATTGTTAAAGAAAATAACAAAAAAGTTATTTAATTATTTTACCGTAAACTATATTTTACCATTAAATATATATGTAATAATATAATTAAAAAAATATCGGTCAAATGAAATGTTACTTTTCTCTTCTATTCCACAATTCCACCACTACAATTTTTCAGACACAACTGATGACATAAAAAAATAATTAAGCTCAATTCAGCTCATTCCACCATTTGTGAGTTAGCAGTTACAGCAAACACCAACAGAGCTATTTGATTTCGATTTAAGAGTACATTTTTGTATTAATTAAGGAGTTCTTTCGAAGCAAAAACTATAATATTAAACGAGATAAAAGTCAAAAGTCTAACGTTCGCGCGTGCGTGACACTATGGCTCTCTCACTTAATTGATAATTACGTGTTAAGTACTTTAATTTGAATATGTTCATCACGCAAGTAAAATCAATCGCATTCATAAATACTTTCGTTTCAATTTATTTGTCATTTTAAAGTTTGTAAATTTTCTGTTATATCTTTATTTAATTATTAAAATTCTAAACTATTTAATATTTTATTTATTTAATTAGAAACAAATGAGATAATTTTATATTAGAAATTACATTAAAAATAAAAATGACAACTAAAATAAAACAAAAAATTTAATATAAAATAACAACTAATATCAAACAGAAGGAAGAAGGAGTATCTTTTAGCTTGTTTAACTTTAGATACTCAAGTCAAATTCTAATTTTCCACTCAAATAATAATTAATATGGGCATATATGTAATGACACCAAAATGAGAAATATTAACAAGTCAATCCCAAAACAAGGAATAAGTAAAACTTGAAGGCTTTAAGAATTTCCTGATCGGAAAGATTTGGTATCTTGAAATTGTGGAGAAAGCGAAATGAAAATATTAAATCAAAATTAATTAATTAGTAAATCACCTTTTTTAATTATGAGATTAATTAAAACAGGAGGAAAAGACAGTTCCCATGTTTTAATGACAGTGGCTCTACTTTCCACGTTTATAATATACAAAAATCTTTGCTCAGACCAACTTGCTTAAAACTCTTTTACCTTCTTCTTCTTTCTTCTCAGATTCTCTGTAGCCGAAGAAGATTTATCATGAACACATTATCTCCTATCTGTGTCTAAGTTTCTGTTTTTTTTTTTTCTTTTCCTCTATTTCCCAAGCTTCTAGAAGCATCAATGGCGGAGTTTATCTGTTTAGTTGGCAAGGTTCTTCTCTTTCTCTCTGTCTCTTTGTGATTAAGCTTCTGGGTATCTCTGCATGTATGTTTTATCAATCAAAACTACCTGCAAAAGTTTCTGTTTGTGTGTTTTGTTTCTGATTTGGTAAGAACAAAAGTTACCATTATTGAAACAAATAACGTTTGTTCACTCTGATTTTTCTCCACTGTAAAAAAATGGATGAAATTGTTTGTCTTGTCCTGATTTTCTTTTCCGATCTGTTTGTTTTTATATTCTTAAATTGAACTACAATGTTCGAAAGAAGAGTGCGAAGAACAAAACCCTTGATAGAGAGTGTAGTTAAGGAATAAGATTGACTTAAAAACAGTTTAATTTAGGGTTTAAGATCAATCCTCTGTGCAATTAAAGACTGATGTGATTGTTGTCTGTTACAGGACAGTGAAGCGGTGGCTATAAAGCAACCAAAGAAATCACCATTGTTCTTAAGGATGATAGTATTAGTGTTTGCAATGGTTTGTGGTCTCTATATTTGCTCTGTTTGCTTAAAACAGTTTGGTAATGTCAATTTCCAAAGCTCCCAAGTTGTTCAGACTGCTATTGAGTCTCACTCCTTACACTTTGTTACTCGGATTCATTACCCAAAGCCACAGACTTTTGATCGGTAACTATCCATTATTGTCGGTTTGTTTGTTAAATTCTCTGTTTGTGTTTATTTATTGGATTCTTTGCTTGTGTGTTTGTTGAACCAGAGCTGAATGTGGGCATAATCCGGTGAGGTTCTTTGCGATATTGTCAATGCAGAGATCAGGAAGTGGCTGGTTTGAAACATTATTGAATAGTCATAACAATGTGAGTTCTAATGGAGAGATTTTCTCAGCTTTGGATCGAAGGATAAACATTTCATCAATCATTCAAACTCTTGATAGAGTTTATAATCTTGATTGGCTAACAAGTGCGTCCAAAAACGAATGCTCTGCTGCAATTGGATTCAAATGGATGCTTAACCAGGTAAAATGAGAGAAACAAAACTTGAATAGTCACCGAACCAACCAATGATATTTGTGGTTTTTATGGTTCTTAATCCGCGATATCGTGTAGGGATTGTTGGATAACCACAAAGAAATAGTAGATTACTTTAATCGAAGAGGTGTCTCTGCAATATTTCTGTTCAGAAGGAATCCTCTAAGAAGAATGGTTTCTGTATTGGCAAATTCTTATGACCGTTATGCTAAGCTATTGAATGGAACTCACAAGTCTCATGTTCATTCTCATCAAGAGGTTTAAAATTAGGCCTATAAATGTTTTGAAACCTTTTTGACTTCTGATATAGTTGGTTTCTTGATTCTGTGGACTCTATTGCAGGCAGATGCACTTTCTAGGTATAAGCCTGTAATCAACTCGACATCGTTGATCTATGATTTACAAGAAACAGAGAACTCAGCTGCAAAGGCATTAGAGTATTTCAATAGCACCCGCCATATTGTTGTCTACTATGAAGATCTCGTAACAAATCAAACGGTAAGGTTTCAAAACAACCAAAGGTTTGAACTATCAGAGCTCAAAGTTAGAGGCTTTATGGACTCGGTAATATGTATTTTGCTTTACCGCTATTGTTCGATGCTAATGCCCTTGGGGTTTGATGCAGACATTGAAACAAGTTCAGGAGTTCTTGAACATACCAGTAAAGGATTTGTCAAGCAGACAGGTGAAAATACACAGAGGGGATTTGTCAGATCACATAAAGAACTGGGAAGATATAAACAAGACACTGAATGGGACCGAGTACGCTAAATTTCTACGAGCAGATTATTAGTGTTTTAACTGTATGTTAGATCAAAAAGACTTCTACAATCTAACTAAAGGGTTTGCAAAATGCAAAAGGGTCTTCTTGTCTAAAGCATTTTACTTCTTAGGTTCTTCTGTTCAACCACTCGTTGATCTTTCATTTCTTCTCTTTTCTTTTTGTTATCCTTTATTTTATTTTTCCTCTTAGATATCCTCAATTGGTTGCATGGGAAGTGGAAAATATATTGCTTCCTTACAGGGGTTGGTTATGTTTTTCTGATAGTGTATTTAATAAAAGAAAGTTAAGTTTTCTTACAATTTCCTTTAAAATACGTTATGTATATAGATTGGAGTAGTTTTTTTTTTCAACCAAATTTATAAATTAGTTGTGTAGCCCGGTAGTAAAGAATCTACAAGATTAATCTCCAGTTAGTCATCTACCCTAATTATAGTATGATCCATCCACAAAACTTCAATGTCCTGTAAAAGTTGTTGATAATGACATAGGCTTCGCTATAACCTCCTAGAACGCCTTAGAATGTACACTTGGACTCGCAGCCAATGTCAAATCTCCTTCTTGAGCTTTAAACCATGCTTTTGATTCCTATTACGCTATTTTTACGGTTTCTCTAGGGTCGCTATTTCTGTTTTGAGAAAATATTCTCATTCTTTGTCTTGCAAATAAACATAATATTTTAGGGAAACTCCTTATTTCTGCCTTAATAGAGGTTCTCCAAAATAGATAATCTACATTGATAAATATTCTAGGTCCCGTGAAAACATCAATAGCCGAAATAATTAGATAATCCTCATATATGTAGATTTGGCGGGCATTGAAATTTTATTTTAATTTGTAAATTGGAGTTCATAATTTTTAGTTTGTATATTTTGATCTATATACCTATAAATTAGAAACAGTACTTTAATATAGGTATGTATAAAAAAGCTTACATTTTTTGGAAACTGTTTCACTTCATCAAGATTCAAGTCTAACTTAAATCTAATAAAATCCTTTGACTTTGTTTTCACTTGTCATATGTGAAATGGGTCTTAAAATAAACGATTTGTGACTTGGGATATATTGGAGTTCTTGTGGCTTTGATATTTATTCATGTTGGGCCTTTTCTCATAGACAAAAAAATTGTAAATTATGGTGGAGAAATAATTGTTTCCACGGAAAGTTGTTACTTTCATTCGAGGATTGTAAAATATATATAACTTTGCTTGTTTAGATATATATTTTTGAGGTAAATTATTAATTGTTTGTCTAAAGTAAATATAAATTTAAATAAAAGTAGAAATGATTTTACTTTTTTTGGTAATATAGATAATACCCATATTATTTCTGAGAAAACTTTGTTACATTTTGAAAAATGGATGGAACATAACGATTCGCATTCATCTTTATCTTTATCTATTATGCCTCCTCAACCTCCTTCAACCTGGCAGCCTCCTCTCCAAGGTACTTTCAAGTGTAATATTGATGCTATTTGGAATGGGAACTCTTTAGTTTGTGGAATTGGCTGGATTCTTCGAGATAATGCAGGGAATGTAGGATTTTTTGGTAGCAAAACTTACCCCGTACTTTATGCTCCTCTTGAATCTGAAGCAACAACCTTAACTTGGGCAATGGATTGCATTGATAACCTTGAATATTGCAAGGTTTTGTTTGAGAGTGATTCTCAGATTCTTATTTCTGCTCTCTCAAATCCAAATAGTTGGCCTTCTTGGCTTAATCATTTGGTTGGTTGATGCAGAGAAACAATTTGTTCATATGTGATTTCAATAAAATATATTTATTTACTTGAGAAAAAAAATAAAGTAAATAAAAATTTTGTAAAAAAAGGAAAATACCACGAATCTTGAAAAAGATAAGCGTGGGTTTTTTTTTCTTTCAGCTACGTTCTCCTAGAGATTTTTCAAAATGACTGTTTATGTCCTCTTTTAGTTAAAACTAGTATCTTGAATTAAAAGTTTCACACACCTTGTTCTTTACTCTTTTTGGAAATTTTCACCGTCACTTGGAAGTATGTGACTTTTAGGAGTTAAAGTGGCTTTTGTTTGTTCTTTGAGCTTCCTTTAGGTTTTGAAGGACCATGTGAATCCTTTTTGAGTCATGTAAGCAAACCAGATATATTTAGAGTTTTTCACCGGTCCACGCCCACAATATTATACCCTCTGAGATCAACAAACTCAGCTTTCTCTCTCCTGTAGAAAAGAACCTTCAAGAATGGCAAAGAGCCTGACATATTCGGAAAAATGAAAAGCCCTTAGCAGTCAAACATCCCCACAAGAAATACCAAAAGTTAGGGTTTGAGAACCAAAAACTACAGATCTCTCTCACAAGTTTGCTTTGACCCTTATTAGCAGACTCCCTTAATTAAGAGCAAAGAACTTGGTCTCTATTCCCATTCCTAATCGAGATCTGGAATGTTGACAGAAAGCCTCTAGGATTTGACCTAGGACAAGGGGTAATTAAGTTCCAATTTTTCTCTGAAAGAAATGTGCATAAAGTCTTTGACAACCGATCATACCACTTTACAGAGATAAGAACCAACATTTGCAAAAGATTTTCCTTCTCAAATCCCCTTCTGGATCATAGTCCAAGGATTGTGATCCAATCTCTTTTCAAGATACCAATTAGCCTCTGTAAGAAAATCCAATCTCTTTTCGTTAGATTGTGGTGGGACTCAAAACCTGACAAGAGGAAAATAAGCTAGATATCTTGGAAGAACATGACAAAAAGAGAACAAACATATAGATTGGGGTTTAGAGATATTGAAACCTTTAATGAAACTCTTCTTGCAAAAATGAGTTGGAAAATCTTAACAGAACCACAAGATCTTAACAAAACCACATTATCTGCTAGCTAAAGTAATGCTAAAAAAATACTTTCGGCAATCATCTTTCTGGAATGCTCCATGCCTCAAAACTTATCTCATGGCTGGAAAAGAATCTTCATCAGGGAAGAACTTTAAAGAAAAACCTGGGGATGATGGCGATGGTATGTCAACTTGCATTTGGAAAGATCCCTAGCTCTCGACTCAATCTCCATGTGATCCTTTTAGCCCTACAAAAGAAAACCAAACTGCGATGTTGGTTAATGATTTATTCATAGCAGGCACCAGAGAATGAAATATTGAAAACATCTAAAACACACTCCAGAGCTAGAATATGTCATCCTTCGAATTAAACCAAGTAAGTAAGGACAAATTTAGTTGGCTTATGGCTAATGGAGTTTACTCAGCCAAATCGAGCTACTACAACAAGAGATTGGAGAACAATGATAGCTCATCGGAAGTAGGAAGAAATCCATCTCTGACCTGGACAAAAGAAGTTTAGGAAGCAAACTGTTCTCCAAAAATCAAAACCTATATGTGGAAATTGCTAAACAACGCACTCCCAACAGAAGAAAGACTTTAAACAAGAGGAATAATAAGATCATGGTACTTGTAAGCGATGTGATCAATTAGAAATGACTTCCCATCTTGTTTCTTCATTGTGAATTTTCATAAAAACATAGCTGGAAGCTCCCTAACAAAATCAATTTCCTTCAGATTTGTTTCAAAACTTACATGATGTAATAAAGGAAGGAAATTGAGCTTACTTCAGCTCGGCAATGGTTATACCGTGGATCCTTCAGTTAGTATAGACATTGGGAAACAAAGACTATTTCAGCTCGACATCTCTCTCCATAAGAGACTTTAACTAAGGTAAACACGGATGCTAAAGAATGGCAAGAAGCTCAACAATCAGCTTCAAATCTAGCGAGACCCACACAAAATCACCTTGTAACTTTCCGGTTAGGGTGATGATTTCTGCATATGCAACATGGGAGAAAGGATATGAGAAAGCGGGTATAGCTTGCACCTTCAACAACAGGGTGTCAAATCTGGATCGCATAAGACAAGAGTAGCTCTAAACGTTGGACCTCCATTGATAGCAGAAGCTCTCATTGTGAAAATGGCCTTATAAGAAGCTTTGTCAAAAAAGTTTGATCATATCAAACTTCAATCACATTTCTAGATCTTAATCCAGGCAATAATCAAGAGAAAACCCACCAAAATAATCTTTGGAATCGTCCAAACAATGATGATAGTGTCATGCTTTAGTTTTATCTCTTTTGGTTTTATTGGTAGGAGAGATAATTGTGAAGTAGATACGCCACTAGCTACAAGAAAAAAGTTGTATTGAAACGTAATATTTTGTCACAATAACATATTATTCGTCACAATATAAAAATATGTTACCAAATTATGAAGATTTGTAAATGGTTGCAATACAAGTGTCACAAATGCATATTGCTAACAAAAATGTCACAATATACTTGTGACGAATAATTTAGTAACAATTTTGTCACAAATCATTACGGAATAGAATCACAATAGTTCATAAAAAATTTTATTTGTAGCAAAATTGTATATAAACGTAACAAATTATTACTAAAATTTATGGTCATAATATAATTGTCACAATATCTCAAATTTTTTATAGCATGCTGGCAAAGAGTGTATTAAGACCCACTAACTATCTTTAGTTGAATGAATTTTGAACCAAAAGAAAAAAAAACTTGTAGATATATATATAAAGAAAGACAACATAGAAAAATTAACAAGAAAAACATAAAACTCCAACCTAAAAATAAATATAAAATATACTATTATCTTAAAACCAAGAATATGGAAAGCTTACTCTCGAGCGAGAATGCAAACAATCCAACAAAACTAATAATTATTTTCAAGACCACCAAATAATACTATCTTCAATTGTAAAATACTCCGAAAATATTATAATCCAAAACATAAACCTGATAAGTCGAGCTAAGAAACAAGTGGCCAGTTGATTAACCTTTGATATAGCTAGGCATCATGTAAAAAGTTTGAATTTCGCCCGTTCCAGTTGGAGTAGTTAGGCTATCACTACAAGAAAACATGGTTTAACCGTACGGAAAATTTCCTCTCGGAAAACCATCAAAAATAAAACCAACGAGAACTGACAAAACATGACTGATACCATCGGTCCTCGTCGGATAAAAATAATTATTTTGTATTCATTTATTGAATCATTACTCCCGTGGGTTTTCGTCGGGCCCACTCCTAACAACAACCGAGGAGATATTATATTTTAACTAAAAAAATTAATAAAGAATAATAATTCCCATCGGTTTTCGTCGGGCCCACTCCCAACGAAAATCGACGGGATTTAATTTTATTTTTTAAAATTAAATCGTAATTCCCGTCGGTTTTCGTCGGGAGTGGCCCCGACGAAAACCGATAGGAATTAATTTTTATTTATTTTTTATTAAATCGTATGGGTTTCGTCGGGCCCACTCCCGACAAAAACCGACGAGTATTAAGAATTAATAAAAAAAATGTTAAACCACTCCCGACGAAATCCGATGGTATATTATATTTTTAGTTTTTTTTAAATTTTTTAAACAATTATACTGACTAGAACCTACGGAGTCCAACGGAAGTGGCTACACCATGTTTTGCATGAGACATTTCACTGTTATAACCGATTGTTAGGTTACCGTCGGAGTCCGTTGGATTCCGTCGGATTATTTCCTCTTTAAAAGCAAACGAAATTCATTTCTCTCATTCACACTCTTCCTTATCTCTCTCAAAATATACAATGTCAAACTTTAACTTCCGAGCTTGGATGGATGGACCACGCATCGATGAAGCAACGAGGACATTAACCGCGGAGTATGAGGCCGGGTTGAGAAGTTTTATGGAGTTTGCAGCGTATCAGAGTCTACCGCTCCAAACTGGTAAGATGTATTTTCCGTGTATAAAATGCGAAAATATGAAATACATTCCTGTTCAAACTGTATGCACTCATCTGTACCAGAGAGGTTTTTTTTCTAGTTACAAAATTTGGTATTCGCATAGAGAAGATGATTCGAATGTTAACTTTGGTAGTTATAGCGGAGCTGGTAATACTGATACAGTAGAGGAATTAGGTAACCTGGTAAATGACCAAGTAGATTTCAATCTTGGCACTATCGGATTAGGTGGTTTAGGTGTGGAATCAACAGTCCCGATGGAGAATATTGACGGTACTTTTCATATGGTCAATGATGCATTTAGAGAGGAGGTTCTGGTATTTACCGAGTCTAGGAATATGGGCGAAGAACCAAATTCTGAAGCGCGAAACTTCTTTAGTATGTTAGATGCAGCGAAGAACCCGTTGTATAGTGGTTGTAGTGATGCAGTGTCGCCGTTGTCGACCACAGCTGAATTGATGAATATTAAAACAGACTACAATTTACCGAAGAGCTGCGTCAATGCATTAATTGGTCATTTCAGGAAGTGTCTTCCGCCTGATAACTCATACGCGACATCGTACAATGAATCCAGAAATTGGTCTCGGGCCTTGGATTACTGTATCAGATGATATATATTTGTGTAGACAATTGCATGATTTTCCGGAGACAAGATCTGTTGTCGTTTTTGTCATAAACCTTGATTCCAAGATACTAGTGGGAGGACTCGGGTCCCATACAAGAAGATGTGGTATTTACCATTAGTAGACAGACAGAAAAGGTTATATCAATCAGAGCGTACAGCGGGCCAAATGAGATGGCATGCTGAACATAGTTCAGCTGGTGAGATAACGCACCCTTCAGACGCATAGTCATGGAAACATTTCCAAACACTATATCCCGACTTCGCCCAGGAACCAAGGAATGTATACCTAGCACTCTCCACCGATGGGTTTAATCCGTTTGGAAAACATGGGAGACCATACTCAGTTTGGCCGGTGATTGTAACTCCCTATAATCTGCCACCAGCACTCTGCATGAAGCTAGAGTTCTTATTTTTAACAGTCCTTTTACCAGGTCTAGATCATCCAAAGAGATTGCTTGATGTATTTCTACAGCCGCTTATTTACGAATTGAATCAGCTCTGAGAGAGTGGTACCACCGTGTTTGACGTTTCAACAGCTCAAAATTTCCAAATGAGAGCTGTGTTGATGTGGACTATTAGTGATTTTCCAGCATACGGAATGCTATCAGGTTTGTCTACGCATGGGAGTTGGCTTGTCCTCACTGCCAAGATAACACTGAAGCATTCCAACTCAAGTAAGGATGGAAGACATTGTGGTTCTATTGTCACCAACGTTTTCTACCTATGGATCATCCATATCGCCATAGTAGATCATTGTTCACTAAAAACAAAAAAGTGTTGTATAGTCCACCACCAGAACCAAGCGGGGCACATATATTAACGCAACTAAGAGATTTTGGTGCTGAGTCAACTGTGAGATGTGGAGGAAATGGACATTACCCTGTTGATGGTGTTGGGGTGTACCATAACTGGCATAAGAAGAGTATTTTCCGAAAGTTGCCGTATTGGAAGAATCACCTCCTTTAACATTGTCTAGATGTCATGTACATTGAGAAGAATGTCTTTGATAATTCCACCAACACAGTTATGAATGTACAAGAGAAAACAAAAGACAATCTCAAATCAAGACTGGATCTACCAGAAATATGCGATAGGAAATTGCTTCATATACGAGGAAACAACACCGTAGGCCCTAGACCCATCTTCAGATTGAATAAAAAAAAAAGGTACAACATTGTATTCCCTCTTTATATATCATTCTAATTATCAATATTGATGTGAATTGGTGTTTTGAATGTATGATGCTTTTTTTTTATTGGATTAAACATAAAGTTTTCGTGAACCTGACCACTCATTTTTAATGGTGATCACGGCAGATTTAGCCCCTTAAACTCTCATCTTCTTCCAAGCATGTAAGTTTCTCAAATCTAAGAGTATTTCTTGTAACTAGTTTTGAAGACATTGTGGTTAATTTGATGGAATTCGAGATTTAGGTTGAGTTTTGGCCATATAACTGTTAGGTTATGTTATATTGAGGTCGAAATAGGTTAGATTTGCCATGGGATGTGATGATTGAAGATTATGTCTTGAAGAAATTTTTTTTTACACAACAAATTTTTTTTTTCTTCAGATTTCGATTTCCCCAAATACTTTCTAATAACATGTTAAGGATTTTGGATATAATTAGTACATAATTACATTTAGCTATGAATAATAAGATATATAGTAACAATTTTTAAAAATATACAATGATATAAAGTTTACCAAAATTTATTTGTTTTGAAATGTTATTAGATTTATTTATTTATTTATTGGATTCATTATTATATATGTTACATTATTACTAAATTTATTTTTATAATTTAATTTTTAAATTCATTTTCTAAAATTAAATAATAAAGTTTGTATATGTAATTATTTAGGATATTTAATATTTTCATATATTTTATATATTTAAAAAACTTAATTTTCTATATTTTTGCAAATTTATATGTTTGAATTTGTATTTTATCATATTTATTTATTTATTTTAAAATTTAATTTTTATATTTTAAAACTTAACTTGTATAGTTTAATACTTAATTTATATATTGTAAAACTTAATTTGTACATTTTGTAAATTATTTAATTATCATATATGTTTTGATCAGTTAATTTATACATTTACAATTCTTCAGGACTTTGTACGACGCTTTTCGTCGTTCATGTTATGGATCATCACGTCCTGGATCATCACATGCTGGAACATCACAAGGGTACGATTCTGATGACATGCCTAGTCTGCATCGGAGTCCACATCGTGTGCCGGAGACACAACCACATCCACAGCCAAATCTGTCTATGCATGTGACGCTTGAGCAGATACTGAGGGGTGAGAATCGAGGTCATCTGCCTGTTCTGGATCCTACTCAGGAGGCCGACAGATCGACATGGTAATTACTAAACTTTTTTTTTTAATTAAATATAATTTTAATTTATCTTAACTAATTTTCCAACAATTTTAGGTTTCGGGTCAACAAGAAGATAGTAAAATTAGTGAAGACTCTGATCCCGATGCAGCTCGACGTTGCTTATCCGACATTCAGCAAGTTCTTTTTGGAGCTGAGGGATTCATGATTCAAATCTTTCGCGATAACCACCTTTTTTAACAATCACTTTACATATTTAATTGCTATATAGTTTACTACTTTTTTACAAATGACAACAACATTACAACTGGGCCATCGAACACACTCCTCTAGTTCACGAGAAGTTCGAGGAGCAGTGCACTTCTTCCTACAGTAACCACGTCTATGGATGGAAGCTCTCGTGAGAGAACGATCTTGAGGCGGTACCCTATGGTTGCCCGGTGGAGATATACCCGGGGTTCAAGAGGTACTGGAGTGTTCCTGAGACAAAAAAGCAGTCGGAGAGGAACAAGAAGAACCGCAAAGACGGTAAGGACGTTGAGAAGGCGCCGGGGACACACAACACCGGCTCCAACATATTTGAGTACGTCGAGGAGGATTTGGTAAGTTTCAATTCAAAATATAAGTTTTTTATTCATTATGTGCGTAATATTGTTTCTTTTTTTGTAGACTATTAAAAATGGGTGTGTACCAGATTGGCTAAGTCTGATGAAGGCTTGCCACACCAGCAAAAAGACGGGAGCGATCGAGAACCCGAAGGTGTTGGGGGTTGGGGAGAAGGTCGAGCAAAGGAAAAAAAGGTCATGACCCAACGCACACAAGAGGTAGGGGGTCCAGTTCATCTCTGTCGGGAAGAGATCAACATCATCGTCGTCGAGGTATTCATTTAATCCAATATTTTATTTTCATAGATTATGTATAATTACATTGATAACCGTATAAGTAACCTTTTTTATGTAGGAAACTCTTGTCTCGAAGGGACGACGTTTCGGACTCGGAAAGATGGTCACTGCCGATAGTTTTTTAGCACATGTTAACCTAAATCAGGGATTGGGTCTCAGTCAGCGGGAACATCAGGAGTTGGTTGATCTTCGGGTGAGCCAGGCGCACATGGAGCAAACCCTACAACAGACTCAGGCTGAATTCTGCATGTATCAATAGAGGAATGAAGAGCGACAAGCGAGGAATGAAGCTCAGATCGCCAAGCTCCTGCAGATGTTCAACACTCCCCGCTCCTTCACATCATATAGCGAGACCTAAGATCCGAGACTTTAGAATTCCGTACTAAATTTTGTATAAAAACATATTTACTAAACAACTTAAATAATAAAATATAATTTCAAAATTATTAATTAAGTTTGTTTGAAATAAATATTTAAACATATTTAAAAAAGTAATATTTAAATAATATTAAAAAAAATATAATTTCCTGTCGGATTTCGTCGTTTTTAAATCCGACGAAATCCGACGGCTATAAACCTATCATGTCCGACAAGTTTCGACGGGAACAACCCGATGAGATCTGACGGTCATGAACCGACGGGATCCGACGAGTTTAACCGATCGTTTTCGATGGCTATGATCCGACAAGATCCGACGACTGCTTCCAACGAACCTCGACGGATTTCTCGTCGGATAAATGTCGTTGGTTTCCGTCGGTTCTGGACCGATGAAACCCGACGGGTATTTATTTCTGACCAAGGTTTAGCGACAAAATATTTTTGTCGGTTTTTGTCAAAAAAGCCCAATTTTTGACGGCATTCGATGGATTTTGTCGTAAGGTTTAGCCATGTTTTCTTGTAATGTATTGATCAAGTCTTGTTGATCCAAATCCAATAAGTAATGTTGACAAAAAAAATCTGATAAATCAAAAAACACAAACTTAACCATATAAAAGAAGAAGCTTAGCTAAAAAATTTATCGGGAAAAAACTAAAATCACTTGTTTTGAGAGTAAAAACACTAGAGATTTTTTAATTTTTTCGGAGTACAAACCGACCAAACAACAACAAAAAAATTCCTACCAAATCCCTGTGCAAAGAGAATGGTAACTTGGTCAAAAAGGATGAGAAATTGAATTTCCTTAATAAAAAAATAATTAACCTATTCATCTTATATTAACCGTAAAACTAAGTGGTTATATTTTAAGTTGGCATGATTTGAGTCTATATTCTGTATTTCGGTTCTCTTCTATTGTTTGAGATTGTAGTAGATCAATCAGAGAGAATAAAATCACAACATTTACAATTTATGAAGATTCACTTTGGCCTTTGGGGCAGGAAGTAAATAAAGAAGCTTCAAATAATATAATTAAAATGAAAAATTGTCTTAGACTTATAGCATACCAAAAAAAAAGGAAAAAATTGCTAAAGAAAAGAGAGAAAAAGGAAAAAAGGCAAAGAGCAAATGAGTCTGAACCGCTAGAATTTTAAGAGTCTGACCAACTTTATGGTTGGAAACAGTCTGGGCGTGAATTGCCAATATATGATAATTACATGTGATTCCTTATAAATTGATTCCTTCTTGAACTTTAATCAAATACTAACCATTTTTATATAACAAGCATAATCACTTTTATCCTTTTTTTATAATTTATGCATACTTATATTACATGGTTTTCTCATCAATGATGAGTTAAACTCCACCTGAGTTTACACATCAATTACATGGACCATACACCACATAATTAAAAACAAATTTCTAATAACATCGAATATAACCATATTATGAGGATCTAGGAATAGTTTTTATGGGGGCACAAATATATATATATATATAATTAATATACATACCCGATACGTATTATATTAGATATTATGAAATTAATAAACACAAAATATGTAGAATTCCATAGGACGTTATTAATAAATGAATTATATCGAAAATAATACTACAGAAAATAATTTCCAGGTTCTAATTAATATTTTAAATTTCAAGGATACATTCAATAAGAAGCAATATAATAACGAAAAATAGAAGAAATATTAAAGAAACTCATACGTGTACAAAACAGTTTGAGTAGAAAAGGAAAGTATGGAAATACACGAAAATGGAAAACAAGATCAATTATGTCATGAATAAGTATCATAATTTTGGAGAATAGTGAAGAGAAGATATAAAATATAAAACGGTACGAAAAAGATAAGTGAGGGCACTAAAAAATAATTACACATGAGAATGGTTGGGACATGACTATTTAATTACTATTCATTAGTACATGAATTTAACAAATGAATTTACCCAAAAATTATGTTCTCTCAGTCTCACAGAGTTTGGTGCTTATATTCGAAGTTCCAAATCACATTATAAAACTTAATCACAGGACAATGTCACGTACGCCTTACTTTCATTTTGCAATTGATTGTTTAGATTCCTTTTGACTTTCCAAACCCATAAAACAATTGCATATGTTCTTATTCCAAAGTAATCCTAGGGAAACTTTTTAAAATGATAAATTCGTAATTTCGTTATATTAATTTTCAAAAATCTCTCTAGTTTTGTTTCGTTATGTAATTCAAAGGCTGCTCATAGTTCATGTTTCGAAAAAATCATTACAAATCAAGTTAAGTATTTTCTTTTAAAGAAAATGTTAATGTTTGAATAACAGTAAATTTGGTATGGTTTTAACAAATTTTTAATTGAATAAAAACAATTTATCTATAGAAATTTTAAATTCAATAATACATGCTTTAAGAAAACATTTAATAATTATTAATTAAATAACCAGTGGTTAAAAAAAAAAATCCTCTAATACACCTCCTAGGAGAAAATACATTGATGTGGTTTCTTTGAAAAAGAGAAGACAAGTGGGGAATGTATAAATAGAAGTCTGAAGGTGGCGGAGGCTACGATGGGACCCTTAAAGGAACTTCCCTGTGTGCAGGAGCCAACCAAATTTTAAACATTTCTTTCACTTTCAACTATTTGCTTCTTTTTTTTATTCCTTAATATCAAACTCTACCAATTTATGTATTCCCCGCAACAATACTAAGTACACTTATAATTAAACAGAGTTTGGATGGGGTGAATCTATTCATGAAACATTCTTTACAAAACAACCTGTCTTTTGATGTATGTTATTCGCATTCTTCTACCAATAGATATTAGTTAGAAATAGGTGATTGATCCCGGCACCATCATTTCTATGTAATAAACATTGTTAAAGAAAGATGTTTTGTATCATAAAATACAAAGATATATATAGAGCCAATTTCCCATATTACTATGCTAATTACAGTTATACTTTTGTGTATAAAGTTTTGAAGTTATAATATAGCCCTGAACATGCTGAAGCTTGAGAGGTATGAATTGTGAATGTCTAGAGTTACGCATATCATGCCTATTATGTTTTAATAGTTAACGGTAATAATATTGATCAAACTCAAGATATAGTTTCACTTATATATGAAAAGGGGTTAACGGGGTGAAGGGCAAAGCTAAGAAGTGAGTGATGGGTAGGGTCCAAATAATTATAGTGGTTGTGTTGATGGTGATGGTGCCTTTGACTTTATTCTAGTGAATCTATTGACTACTTGGCTTTTCTATATTTTATTCCATCTTTCACTTCGTCTTTTTTTGTCATTATTATTTATTTGGAAATGGTATATTCTTAGAATCATGGCGGCGTTATTGGACACATGCGAGTTTTTATTTTTATTTTGTTAAACTGGACAGTGTGGACCCATGCGAGTTGCCAAGGAAATAATATAACATTCACAAACATATAATATAATAAATATATAGTTCACTAAAAATTCCAATATAGCGATTTGCGTATCCTCAATTGACAACTGGTATCGCACTTCAATTGATTTTGCAACAACTGTACCATTTTAGTTCATTAGATTCACGCAACCAGGGTGTCAATATGAGCCGATGAACTAACTCAGTTCAACTTAATTTTAGGTGAGTGTAAGTTATATTTTTAAGCTCATTTAATAAATAAACTAAATGAGCTCAATTTAATTTAGCTCACAAGTTTTGTGAGCGAGCTTTAATGAGTGTCAGTTAGTTTATGAACTACATTTTTTTAACTTAAATAAAAATTGTTCTTTTATATTATATATAAAAATTGTCATTTAAAAAAATAAGAAACTATCTTTTTAGAAAATAGATATTATTCTCTTAGAAAAATAGAAACTACCATATAAAAAAAAAAAATTATACTAATAAATTCTTGTATTATCATATTAGTTTTTATTTTATTATATTTTACTTTTGAACTCTATTCAGTTCTATTTAGATATGCTTTTAATTTTTAAATCTAAAATTATGCTATTGACTTATTGGATTACTCTAAATATTTTAAAAATTTTAATATTATTAATTTAATATTATTATATTTGTTGGGTAGTTCGCGAGCTGGATCATTTAACTCACGATCTAAATGATTTGAGCGTGACTTTATATATTGAAATCATTAAATAAATGAGTTGAGTTGAGCTAGCTTACAAAATATCCGAATTCATAGTGAGCTGAGCTGAGTTGATCGAGCTAACTTATATTGACACCCCTACTTAAAACACAAGCGAGTTGGGAAAAAACACTTTTCCCAATAAATTCTTGACTATGTATTTACATTTTATCTAGAAACCTAAATGAGTTTTTAAAAAAAAAAGAAAAAAAAAACCTCACAAATGAATGCAACATACAATATATGAAATGTTAATTAGTATAACGTTTGGAAGTTTTTTCTTTTGATAAAATTTTGTTTTTATCCTTGCAAGTTCCAATTGTTAGACTCGAACTCTGGTGGCATGATGCTGTGTCAGTCCACTTCGCGCGGTTTGGTGAGAATTGGTGATAAAATTTTGTTTATAACGTTTGGAAGTTTCATGAAACTTTTTATATAACAAATAATCCTTTTTATATTATAGATTTGTAATTTAGAAGCTTTTGTTCCTTGAAAAATCATGATAAATACTAATAGAGATTACGTGGACTCTAAGACATATATTTTGCACACTAACTATTGTGAGCCATGAACCACCAAAACCTGTTTATGAAGTGAAAGCCTAACGAAAAATTCTCTACACTTCGATTTTGGGAAATAGATTTTCACTATATATAGTCAACTATTGAATAAATGAAATCCGACTTATAGTCTCAACCCTAATATTTTACCACACATTTTGTCACGGGATAAAAAATATATCACCTCTATATTATCTATCAAAGTTAGTAAGAAAAATAACACTAGAAAAGTTTACATTATGTTGCTTTTAGTCTAGTGGTTTACTCTAACAAAAAGGTCATGAGTTCAATTTTACTCGGGAGAAATGATTTACGCCTTAAATGTGATATTATCAACGGCTGGGTTTACGGGTCAAAGAATCAAAACTCCTACAATTTTTTTAAAAAAGTTATTTTATGTGGGTATGTTAGCATTCAGTTCTATTATTTTTTGGAACGTTATAACTCATATTCAAAACAGTTCAATAATTCTATGATATCTATCAAGTAATTGAAAATAATAAAACCAAAAAAAATTAATTCAAATAACACAAAATCTAAAGGTGGCATTCTCTAAATATCATTGAAAGAGTAGACCAAATATAGTGGAAGATCTTAAATTTTGGACGATTTAAATCACCTATGAAAATATCAATAGTATGTTGCATATATAATATAGTCAAACATGCATAGAATCATAATTATGATAATTACATTTACTATTTTACTTTTATAAAGGGAAGAAAAGTCAAGTACGAATATCTTTTGTCAAATCTTTAGTATTCCATTTTTAACTCGTGTGAAATTAAATAAACTTGTTCAAAATGCATTTCTGTGGTGGCTAAAGGGCGGCTTTTCTTAGCCTTTGAATTTCATTTTAAAATAATGTACCAATTAATGTGAATTACTATTATATAGAACTTTCGAAGCAAATGTAATTATGTCCACATGTATCAATCATCGTTACAAGTTTCAAAAATACAAGTGTGTGTTATAAATTCAACAATGGAGCACTATGAGGGGTTTAGGTTTAGGGCCGACTTTAATATATATTTTATATTTGATAATCATTAGAAATAGCAATCTAACAATATTTTACAATCACCTTTAACCCACAGGCTATATTTATCGTTCATTGATAGTCTATTATAGCGTTTTCTATTTTTATTATTCACCGGCAACAAAATCAGAATGCGTGCCCACTTGTGTTGATGTACATATATAGGTATCTATATTTTATACAGTGTTGCATATAGCAAATGAAAATTTCTTATAAAAAATAATTATTATAATTTTAAAGAAGGATTTTTTTGGTATTTCATGACAATATAGGTGTTTGTAATGTTCGAAATAAGAATGTTAATCGAATTCTATCTCAAATTATCAATAAAAATTAAACATCTGCATGCAATATAAGAATACTCGAATGTTATTTTAAATTGTCACATATAACATCTGCATGCAATACATGTAGAATTTAAGAAATCTAATATATGAAAAACGTATCGATCGAAAAATATAATTTTGTGAGTATATATATTCGAATGTTATTTCTCTACCGAACAGAACTATTCCGACAAAACTAAGTGTCTTGATATTTATTTTTTTCACGTCGAACAGTGATTGTTATTATATGAATACTTTGTAGTCAATATTCGTAAGTTGATAGATGGACGGTCCAAAATCCATCAATGTGACCATCCTCCCACAGATTTTAAATTTAATGAACGGCAACATAAGCAATCTCGTGGCACTATAAATATAATCTCTTTGAGGCATTCTTACTTCAAACTTGAGCACAACATCTACTCATACACACAGAGAGTGCAAGCATCACTTCTCTATTTCATTTTAAAAACATGAAATTTTTTATCATTGTGATCCCTATCGTCATCTCGATGGTCTTTGATCAAACACTAATCACCACTGAAGCAAGAAGGTTGAGTAAAAAAGATGGCCAAGATCATTACAAAGCTGGATCTACGGATGAGTTCGTGTCTACTTCTCCAGGCAATAGTCCTGGTAATGCAAATGTTGAAGGATTTCAAGATGACTTCAAGCCCACGGAAGAAAGAAGGTTGCAGAAAACGAACGGTCAAGATCAAGATTTCAAAACCGGATCCACGGACGATTTCGCACCTACTACTCGAGGAAACAGCCCTGGGATTGGGCACAAGAAAGGAAATGCGAAAGTCGAAGGGCTTAAAGATGACTTCAAACCCACAGGAGAAAGAAAGTTGCAGAATATGAATAGTAAGACATATTTCAAGACCGGATCTAAGGATGATTTCGCACCTACTTCACCAGGCAACAGTCCTGGGATAGGCCACAAGAAAGGGAATGGGAATGTTAAAGGGTTTAAGGATGACTTCAAGCGCACGGAACAAAGACAAATACAGAGAACGAACGGTCAAGATCATCAATTCAAAACAACCGGAAATACGGACGACTTTGCACCAACATCTCCGGGGAACAGTCCCGGGATGGGACATAAGAAAGGAGATGACTTCAAACCCACGACACCAGGACATAGCCCAGGGATTGGTCATGCTGTCAAGAACAATAAACCTAAAGTTTAAACAGGTTTTACATAGTTTATAGCTTCATTTTATACATTGTTTTACCATATTTATTTTATAAAAGAAGTATTAATGTATACCATATAGTATACCATGCATTTGTAATATTCTATGATGAATTCATATTTCTAGATCATGAATAAAATCAGGGATAATAATTGTTTCGTAGCAGCTGAAAAAACTCTTTGTGTTGTATGAATATATATGTTGATATTATTTATTAATTATGATTTTTAATACTCACAAAATGAGCTTTTGAATGTGTGCTTTCTACCGAGACCATGAGGTATATTAGAATTCAAAAGCAAATCATTTAATTTAGAATATATCAATAAGTAGTTGAGTTTTTTATTTTATTTTTAAAAACATTTATTAAGAGTTTCCAAGACAACAAAACTAATTTAACAAAAAAAAAAAAAGACAACAAAACTAGAAGAAATTAAGGTCTGACGATTTCCATATTAGGAAATATACATAAATACATACATACATACTCTCTAATGTTCATAAAGTTGAGAGACTAAAATAAAAATATCATAAAATATTACAACTATCTTATACGCTTGGAAAGCTAAGATGCATATTTGTCGCTGGCAAGTCGCATCTGTACCTTGTCGTACAAAGTATAGTTTGATTTGAGCCAAAAAATGTAGTTAGGTACGTGCACAGTTTTGGTGGAATTTCTTTTGTCAATTGGATCGACAACCTTTAAATTTATAATTTAATCTTTAAGCTATATTGCCTAGAGTTAAACAACTCTCTTGAGCGAATTTCGGTAAAAACTAAAAACATTTTTCTACTTTGACGAGAGATACTTTTCTAGTTTAGTGGGCTATCTAGACTCTGCAATCAATGGAAAGACGAAATGAAATAAAAGATTAATTGGTTTTATGTTTTCCAATAGGATGTGTTTATTTTTTCGTTCTATATCTTCATTTTTGTGTGAACTTTTTGTGATAAAGATTTCCATGTGAACTTGGTTATATATTTTTATCGATTTCTAAATTTACAAGATTTTAAAATTAAATAAAGTAGATTTGAAAATCAAATAGACTAGATTTCAATGCTTGAATAACACATGATTTAAATATGGATTTCAGAATTAATACTTGAATAACACATAGATTTATAAATATGGATTTTAAAATCATTGATTGAACTGTAAGAATTTCTAAATCTATTAAAATTCACCCTCCAATAAACCTCAAAATAGAAATTTGTTGGTTAAAAGAAGCAATAGACAATGCTAGCTAATGCTAAATGGTTCTTTTCGCTTTGAGTTTTTTTAATTTTTTGTTGAGTAAGCATCTTGAAATTTTTCCAAAAATATCCGCTCTCTTGTGTCTATTATTCCACATTAAAATTTCAACCCAACGAATATTATACATTGCATGATATTGAGAATTACATAATAATAAAGTTAAATACCGGATGAAAAAGAGTCGAAGAAACAAAAAGTGGATTTTAAGACGAGAAATATAAATCTGTCCAAGAGCAAAGATGATGTGATCATCTCTCACATTCTTATTGATATGTCGATCTTTTGGTTCAACATTGACTCGCTGCTATTTTCATCATAAAACTTTAAGATTGTTATGAAACAATGTCAAAAAGTTACGGCGATTAATTATTATGTGTGGAGCCCACGCGTTACTATGCACACACAGTAAAACCAAATGTTTCTCTATAAATACAAACGTTTCGTTCGTAATGTAACTTACACCTTCACATCTTAATACACAGACAACTTCTCTCTCTCATTATCTCTCTTCTTTCTTTAATTTTTAACAAAGATTCTGCTTTACAAAGCTTGCAATTTTAAATATTTGTTGAAAATAAAATTAATGAAATGAAGGCATGAAAAGTCACTAGTTTGAGTCTCAGCTTGTGCAAGACTGCCTCCGGGACCACATAACTAGGGTTTCAAATGAAAAACTGGTGGGCAAAGAGTAATGTTACAAATATAAGCCAGGTCCGGAAGATAAACAGATACAAACAATCAAATCATATACAGACGAATAAACCAAAATCAAACCCCACAAAATCGATCGAATGTGTTTACATGTAACTAGTTTGAAACGTGCTTGATGTTAATTAAATAACCGTAATAATGTCTATATAACCTTTAGCCAAACGGTGTAGATGCAGGTGCGGGTCCGGCGAGTGCATCAGACCGTTTGATGCTTCCCATACCACAAATGATACAACCGGGCGACGAAAGAGCAGCAAATTTTGCGCCACAGAGATCACAAACATCGTATCCAATGGTTGATAATCTGCTGAGCGTAGCTGAGCATAACTGAGAAGGATCTTCAAGAGGGTCGATGGATTTGTTCGATGTGCCTCTCTGAACACAGAGATCGACGAGACCTCTTAATTCTTCTTGCTTGCTTGCAGGTGCCTTCGAGAGAAGCAGTTCCAGCATCTGCTTTGAGTAGCCATAGTTTTGGACTTCCATGTTTCTTTTGATAGCAGTGCGTATGCAGTTTATGCGGTGCTTTGCAAGCAGTGGTAATGAAGCTAGATGCCTTGAGAGTCTTGCCATTTCATCCTTTGCACTTAATGCGCTCGCACCTTGGACTCTTTGTAGCCTCAAGATTTCCTGCAAATAGATACAAAAAAAAGAAGCATTGATGAGAATGATTGTATCTATTCGAGCGGAATCATTTTTCCAATAAGAGGGGAGATGTATGAGAGTTAGTTACCCGAAGGAGAGTTACGGCTATCTTGTACTGAGCACAAATAGTGGCTTGAGCTTTGATATCTGCTCCACGTGATTGATCCTTAGCCAGAGCCAAGAATGCTTCGTCGAAGCAAGACAGTGCATCTGGAAGCTGGTTTTGTTCAAGATGGGCAAGTCCAGTCTTGAAACAAACCGGAGCTGCAGCTCCACGTGGAACCTGAGGAGAGTAGTAATCATTGAGGATAAAAGCAACAGTTAGATTCGATACACTTTTACATGTCAAACTTGATCTTTATATCTAAAATTCATTAGCACGCTTAATTCGTTAATTTCAAAATCAAATTCGCATTACCTGTCCAGGCCGAACAGATGCAGGGGGCGATTGAGGCTGTCCAGGAGGCTTTCCAGAGTCATTAGGAACTCCAAGAACGCTAAGATCAAGAGGCTGTGTAGAAACGGGAACCTGGGATGGCCCCTGGGTCTGACCAGGAAACTGTGGAGGAACACCGCCATCAGGAAGTCCAACTGTCTGAAATGGAGCACCAGGTTGTTGACTTTGCTGAGGAACGCCACCATCAGGTAGACCAATATCAGGCATAGTAGCATTATTTGCTTGATTTGAAACACCATTTGCAGCAGCTTGAGCGGCTTGATCCATTTTTGAAAGATAAGTACCAGGAGGAGGCAACGTCTTCGCAACCTCAACAGATGGGATTGTGTTTTGGAAAAAGTCTTCAGGTATCGGCGCGGCTACACCAGATGGAGGTGGTTGGGAAACTGGTTGAGGTTGCTGTGTCCATGAGCTCGTCGCGAAAGGATCAACAGGAGCAGATGCAGAACTCGGAGCAGTTGTAGTTGCAGTTACTGAGGAAGAAGGCTGGTTTAACATCTGACCCAAATCCTGGGAGCCAGCACTAATTGATTTTGTTCTACTCATCGTTACGCCAAGCCCATCTCCGAGTTTAAACGTTTTAGCAGCTTCTTTAAGCTTATTGACGTCTACAGTGGAAGATGTTGGCTTATCTCGTATTCTGATTTGCAGCTTCTTAGGTTTTGGCACACCTTCTTCGTCACTGCTGCTGCCATCACCAGCAGCCCCATACATTGTTTTCTTGAATTCCTCAGCAGCCTTAGCCTGCTCATCAGCCACGTTTTGTTTTCCAAGGGATTCAAGACCCGTCAAAGAACTGGACTCACCAGCAGGAAGTGCCAACGGTTTATCTGATACAGGTTTTCCCAACAAACTAAGCCCTCCAGGTTTAGTTACTAAGTTGTCTTCTTTAATTTCCACCACGTTAACTCTGCCTTTGAGACAGCCCAAGTAAACACCAATATGATCAGCTACAATTGAGGGGATGGTTCCATCAGCGTTTTTCATGTATGGCATTACTTCCCCAGCAAGCTCCCATCGAGGTATACTCTTCATGTCAGTTGGAGTCTTGATTTCCCAGTTGCCACCGCCCCATTCTGGTCCTTTCGGAACCATACTCTCAGCTGCAAAATTGGCAAAAATTCCCTGGGTCCATCCTGTAGACCGTACTCGTAAAATCCTTTCACAATATCGCCTCAATTCGGGATCTCCACTTTCATCTTCCAATTTCTGAGCAAGACGACGCATAGCACTGGGGTTGAGGTGACATATGAAAAGATCTAGCATGCTCTCATAGTCGGCTATAACTTCAAAAGTTTCCTTTGCACTATCGAATTGACCATATCTACAGTACAAAATGTCCAAAGTGGTTAGATGCCAAAAACAGTTCCATAAGGAACTAGCATACACATGCAATTTAGGTACAAGGATAAAGAAGTATTACATCCACCACGTTCCAACTAACTATAGATTGTGACTACGAACACAATTGAGATCAACTTTTCAAGGTCCAGTTCAAGATGCACTAAAACTCCACGTATATCAGTTCAACAGAAATGGAATTGAATAGGCGTCCAGCAATAATGAACTATATTATCTGAAATTCAGATGCTATATATGTCCTGCAGAAAAGTTTACTCACTTGATACAGGCATATCCAAGCTGCCGGAACCTCTGGAACAAAAGCGAAGTCCGAGGACATTTTGGATAATCTCTAGAGCGCAAAAACTCGTCCTTTAAAACAGACAATGCTGTGGAGAACCGAAGAGCCTTGATTGCATATGCACAGCGTAATACCTAATGTTTTTAAAACCGTTTAGCAAAAGAACACCTCTTCTCGGTGAGAGTCTGGTTATAAGATTTACTGAAATCGACTCACCTGGTTGAACTGAGGCCCTGCTTGAGCGAGTGATACAGCAAGATCTCCACATACTGGAGCGCTTCTAGCAAGAATATCAAGGGATCTTGGAGTAATTCGCAAGCTATCAAACCTGCAGCCAATATATCGAATAAAATAATTAAGCTAATATAGTAACGATGGAATGGAGTAAATAAAATCATTCCTATATCCTGCACACCTATTCCAAAGTACCTAACGTTAAATATGTTAATAAATATCGAACATGTAAGAGAAAGAATTAAACAAGACAGTAGGATACCTAGTTGTTATTTGATATAATACTTCAGAAAGGTCCACTTTCTGTTCAAATGTTTGTTGCATTGTAGAAAATCCGATTAAAAGCGGTTCAAGTAACCCTACAAGACAGCTCTTGATTTCTATGCCCTTTTTCTGCTTCGGACTTATATCAGTGGGATTAGCAAGCAATAGGCGGTCATTCAGGGCACCAACTAAAGCTGCATTAAAGAATTTGCCTTTTTTAAGAGAATGAAATACAGTTAATCACCCTAAGGATTTAGAGAGCCAAGATTTGCTTACCTGCGTATGGTGTACTTATAGAAAGGATGGTCCTCACTTTCCCATCCCAGCCTAGCATACATACAGCAGTTGTTGTAGAAAAGAGTAAGGCAGGCCCAACCCATAGAAGAGATCTAAAGTTCGCATCAGTTAAGGTTTATCAATAATCAATGAGCACATATCTAAAGAGTGTTAAATTTTTATGCACATGATTGAAAGGTAAAAACTAGCAAGTTTAATCAGGATATTGATGGCAGTCCTCTATCATATTTTGTCGAACTGCTTGCCAATATTTCAAAATCTGCAGACACCATCAGCACCCTTTGGGTTGTTAATACCCCTGCAACATATCCCCGCGGTGTTTCTTGCCATTGGACCTGTAAATTTATAGACATCAGTTATTTCCCTATCTTATTGGACAAACCTATTTTGAAGATTTAGAACATACTTTAAAAGTCTCTAAACGCAAAAGTTGATTGACCATAAGTTTACGAATAAAAATATCATGACCATTGTCGAATAAACTAATTTTTGACAGCAGTAGATAGGTAATACCAACACGACGAGTTATTTCCAGTCATTCTCGATATCTTAACGAGATTATTTTATCTTCAAAAGAGAACTGGCCAGATGTAAACCACATCAAAGGGTAAGAAAATAAGAGGACTGCTTTAATTACGCTGGTCGTATAATCAGAAACTACATATCAGAAATTTATCACTAAATTGTTGGTGTACACTAAGTTATAACAGATGTTGCACTCTGCATGTACCAGCAATCAGCAGGCCATTCATGTTATGTAGGGAATTTCATACCTGGAGAGCTATTTCATGTTTCTTCAACTTGATTGACTTTCGTCCCTCACCTTGTGTCGAAATATAATGACCATCTGAAGCTGAGAGACGATATCCTTGAAACAACTTTGCCAGACCAATTTGGACTCCATTACAAGCAAACATCAAAGTGGACTCTATTAACAAAACAGACAACAATTAAAGATGGCAAGCCCCCATTATTAAGTAATTTTCACAAATGAGATTTGTCTGATGCAACACCTATTGGAGTGGAAAAAACACGATCCACTTCTGTCTCAAACATGAATTGTTGTGGACCCTGAATTGCAGAAGCATTTTCCTCCTTGGTTTGGTTCTCCTCAGATAACAAATTCTTCTCATTCTCATCAATTGTGGTAAGTTTTGGGAGAATATACATAGACAGTCCTGTCCTATCCTCATCAAGAATTGCAAATTGATCGTCATTTGGGCCAATAAAAGCAGCATCACAACCTGCATAGCAAAAAAAAAAAAAAAAAGATCTTTGAGATTAGTCTTCCCTTGTTCGTTTACACATTTGGAAATAATGGAAAATACAAAGGATGGATGCCTTAAATGATATAATCAAGCTTGCATTTCATTCAAATTAAGACAGAATTTTTCGAAACCTACAGCTTCCTAGATAGTTAGTCCCTAGGGTACACAGCGTTGCATCAATGTCCAGCAAAACGAATACCTACTGGTTTGTAGCATACATCGTAGACCTGGTATATCTAATTGATGGGATACGGTATGATACTACCATTTAATGTTTTCAAAAATAAATAATTCTGAGGCGGGATAAGAATTTGACAAACCTTTAGTAGTACTGCCTTTGCTGTTAGGCAGCTGCGAACCTGTATTTTCCCAGTAAAGCACAACTTCATTTGTAGCACCACTGAATTCAAAGACAACCAGAAAAAGGTGCCTTTTCCGACTGTAAACAATGTGTTTGGAGTGATATTCCACATTTCCTGGAATCTGGAAAAAACAAAGTGCTGTAAGTAAAATTAAACCAATAGATACATTAAAATCACATGATTATCAGGTATTACCGATGTGTACAGCTTCTTGTAGATGTTGTCCGTTCCAGAACAGAGACTGTGTGCCATAAGGTTAAGGCCCTCAATATAAAAGGCCCTTACAGGATAATGAAGAACCCTATTTGGCTTATTGAAGAAATTCAGCTCCAAATGGAAAGGCTGTCAAAGAATCCAATCTGTCAGGCATAAATCACCTGCTACAAAAATAAGCTCCAAAACAGTAGTTACTTGCCTGGCAAACAGGAATGTCTTTAAGCTGATCTTTTGTATCCACGACAGTAATAAGGGGTAACCTTGATATTGGGGCAGTTTTGGCGTGACCCTCCATGAAATGCTGCAGAAATTAAGTCACGGACTTAGCTAAAGACAGTTCCAAACAATTAAACAAACGTAATATGCATGCAACATGGCAAAACGGTCATACACTATACAGGAACGCCTTCCGTGCAATATCTGAGATTGTCAGCTGACTCTGGCTGCAGAAAATGTAACGGAGTGAATTATGCAGCAGAAGAATATGAGAATTTGAGTCAATTATAGTAGTACGGTATTCAAGGCATATTCACAGCACATGATAGTAATTATTTCGCAAAATATTTAACATCAATCGCATGAGGTAAGATCCACCTACCCCTTGTGATTATGCTCTTGTAGCAGAGCTTGGAGTTGATGCTCGGCTAAAATTCCAGAGGAACCCATCAATGATAGCTTTTCCTTTAGAACAGAAGCTGTTAATAACATCAAATGTTAGAAAGCAGGATATAGATAGATACCAAATAAGTGTAGGGAAATCCACAACGGTTGTATTAACAGAGAATTAAGTGACTCTCAGAAGACACATGTGTACATCTAAAGAATAGCATCGCTTCTCATTGGTAAATTAAAATTCTGATCAAGATTCACCTGAAGAACCCCTAGCACTTTGCAGAACTGCAAAGAGCTGCTTCCTTCCTTCTCTAGTCTGAGTTGCTCGATTTTGAGTGTTCTCATTACCCCCCATGTTCTGTATAAAAATCCAGTAGGTCAAAGGGAGAAGCCACATTGCTAGCTAAGTGCGGAATGAAAGTATGAAGTAAAATGAATATTCTTAACTGCAAAAATTAATGCTGCTAAGTTCAGCTTTGGGTGAACTTCTAAAGTTTTGATCCGTGGTAAAGGGTAAACAGCTTCCCCACCCTGCTGAGAGAGAATTCTAGGTATGTCTATTGATTCCATAGCTGCAAAAAGAAAAGGATAGTGCTACAATGCGTAATCACAGTTTGCTAACCGAATCATGGGAATTATTCCTATATCGCATGTGGATCCAATTAAAGAAATTTAAGGCTTACCAGCAGGCTCAAAAAAGTTTGTTTGTGTTGAAGGCCTGTTGGGATTGATTATAACCCGTGTCTTCCACACTTGAAGAGATCCATCCTTTGACACAGTGACAAGTACACGCAACATGGGAAGCCACGAAATTGAAGTAATGGGTTGCGAACCCACTTGTGTACTGCAGTTGCACCAAGAGAAAACAAATAGGAATGAAACACTACGAGAAGAAAAAGTGGTAGAATTTTTATGCCAGCTGACAGAGAGCTGAAAGCAACGAAAATATCACTTACATTCCAATCATATTAGGTCTTTCAGTTGAAACATCCCACGCTAAAAGTGTACCCCTCCTATCTCCAACAAAAATCCATTCTAGTGTTGGGTGAAAAGCAAACGAACTGGCGCCAATGAGCTTAATAGTATTATCAACTGCAAGGGTAATAAAGCATTGTTTTAAGTGGTAGCTATTGCTCATGATACCCGAAGAGAGAAGAATATATACAATAAGGCATGTGAGATTCTCCTATACTTACGTTGTAGTGTATAATGAACAGCATAAGTATGAATGTTATAGGCTCGGATCAACCCCTCAGCATATGCTACATACTGAAAAGGCAAAACATTGATTAAAAAATTATGCATTTTAAAAACAGAACCAGATTCTACACTCTAGGATGAAAATTAGCTTGTTATCTCGTACCAGGACAGGAAGTCGAGGATGGCAAGCAATGTTAACAATTGGTTTCTTCAGGTCTGTCTTAATTTTTGTCGGAGCTCTTCCACCTTCAACAGTTCCAACAACTACAGAAAAGAAAAATAAAAGGCAATCAGAAAAACAAACATCATACCTAAATCAGCTAATACAAGGTAACTAGAAGAATCCATAACCCAACCTGTCACACTCATTCTTTTAGGGAATCCGAAAAACACAACAGGTTGGAGTGGTGTCACTGCAAGATGAACTTCTGTATCCGCGGAAATGTGCTCGCTCCTCTTCTCCGGTGAGTGCAAGACACAAGTCTGTTCCGTCTCAAAATCACAAGACCTAATTGTACAATCCTAAGCGATCCAAAAAACAAACCAGTTTAAAATACTAAACACGAAGCCAAATGCACTATTCAATTTCTAAGGTTCATATTTAGGGGAAATTAACCTCAAGAATGGCAACCACAGCATTGCTGCTAGTAGGACTATACAATATTTTAACAGCTGGAGATCCAATGTCAATGGATGCAATCTTACATCCCGTTAATGCATCAAATTCTGCAAACCAAATAGGTTTCGATATCAAACATCACAATTATGAACCACAAATCTTCATAGGACTAAAATTTGCAGAGATTGTTTTACCCATGATGTAAGACCCAACGGCAACAGCAATTACGGCTTGCGTCGGATGAAACGCCGCAGTATGAGGTTGCAGTGGTTTGCTCACACCACGACCTACGTGGCGCAGATCCAGATGTTGCACCGTTGCCCACTCCATAACGCTTTTCTTTTCCTGAAAAACGAAGTCCAGTTCAATATCGTGTAAACATACGAACAATTACGCTTTAAGAGAGAAGCTTGGTACCAATATCACTGATCTGATCTTTGAAAAATAAATTCCAAAATTAAAATACGAAAATTCGCTGATAGCTTCAACTGGTCATTCTGCTTTACCTGCTCTTAGATCTGCGTGAGATTACGAGTTCATTAATTTGCTTCAATTCCGATGCTGAGCATCTGAAGATACAAAGGTTTTGAAAAAACAGAGTGAGATCGAACGGAAAGATTAGAAATGTCAATAGATTTAACCAGATAGTAAAAGGTAGAGGAAGAAGAACATCGAACCAGAAATGTCAGAAATTTGGGTCGGGTTTTCCGAATCTCTCTTCTCCGGGTCGGACCGATCTCTCGGCGCAGTGAGTAATTCACAAACGACGCCGTTTCTGTTTTCAAAATTTAATAATTGGGCTTAATGGGCTTTAATAGACTATCGATGAAATTGATAAACGACCTACACTTCTACTGCTACCTAACAATATTTGTCACATGTCCTTCTGGATATCCGAATTCGTATCTATTTTTTGATCTAAAAAGTGGATATTCAGGTCAAACAGATATGAATATAGATCTTGATTTCACAGATCCGCAGATAACAGGTACGGATACGAATAATGTCAAAATTAGAAATGAATATTTCCGGATATCTATTTTTTTTACAAATATTTTAAATACCTTTTAAATATATTTTTAAATATTTTAAATATAATTTAAATATTTTTTTTGTCAACAATAGACCACAACTGACCGGCCTAATAGCTAAGTTCCTACATAATGTAGACGGTGAGATTTGATCTCTGAATGTGCAAGTGCGTCTGCCATTTAGTGGATCTACCGTCGGCCACTATACTAAAGGCCACTTGCAATTTAAATAGTTTTTAAATATATTCAAATATTTTAAATAAATTTTTAAATATTTTAAATATATATTTTAAATATTTTATTTTTTTAAAAGGGTTTTTTTTAATATTTTTTAATAATTTTTTTTTTAAAAAAAAACAAACAGATATCCGCGGATATCTGCGGATATCCGTTTTTTCACAGATATTTTTAGTCCAGATATCCGTCAAAACAGATACGGATAGAAAAATGACGGATCGGACGAATACGGATATCCTTAAAATATTTAGAAATCCGCTCCGTTACACCCCTAAGATATTAATCAGATAATTAAAATATCAACAATATTTTTTGTTAAAAATCAACATCTTTTAAAAAGAGAATATTCAGTTTGAACTTTGATAAAATATTTTAGATAATATTTTCAAGATACCGAAATTTTCTGTTTGTTAAACATTTGACCTTAAATCCTTCTATATATGAAAACAAAATCTAAGTCTTTTCTTATGATACAAACACTCAAAAAAAACTCTTTCATTTTTCCTCTGAACAATGAGAAACTCTATAGTCCTCGTGGCGGTAGCTTTCCTCTGCCTCGTGGCTTTTCCGACCACAACCCTTGGAAAAAATTTGATAAACTTTCAACGATTGAGAGATCTGTCTGATACCTCCACAAAGTCTACCACTTTCAAAACAAAATGGCCAAGAGTCGATAAATGGCCAAGTCCGTCTGATATCTCCAGAAACCAGATGTATTTTTCCAACAGTTATCTAAAACTCAACTATGGAGATTCCAAAGTCTGGAAATGTACTTATAGCAACGGATCTACTCCTGCCGTTTCTATTTCCTATCCTACACCAGTGACTCCGTCAATTCCATCAACACCTTCTCCTTTGCCTCCCAAAACGTCTCCGTCTCCACCAACTCCTAAACCGTCTCCTCCGCCACCAACTCCTAAAACGTCTCCTCCACCACCAACTCCCAAGCCATCTCCTCCGCCACCAACTTCTAAAGCGTCTCCGCCTCCACCAACTCCCAAAACGTCTCCTCCGCCACCAACTCCCAAGCCATCTCCTCCACCACCAACTCCCAAAGCGTCTCTGCCTCCATCAACTCCCAAAACATCTCCTCCGCCACCAACTCCCAAAGCCTCTCCTCCATCATCAACTCCCAAAACGTCGCCTCCGGCTCCCAAAACGTCTCCTCCGGCTCCCAAAACGTCTCCTTCGCCTCCGGCTCCGAAAAAGTCTCCTCCTCCACCAACTCCCAAAGCGTCTCCACCTCCACCAACTCCCAAACCGTCTCTTCCGCCACCAACTCCCAAAACGTCTCCGGTTCCTTCCACACCGTCTCTTCCGCCACCAATGTCGCCAACTCCATCAAACCCACCTCCAGAACATCATCACAGTCCTATACATCATCATTATGAGAATCAATGGGAACACATCGAACACATAGAACGCTGTATGGTAAACATGGGACATGCAACGATGTGTCGGACGCAGATGGAAGCGAGTTTCTACACGAGAATGTTTCGTGTTTGTAAAGAGTGTTGTGATTTCATTGTCAACATGAAAGATGAATGCGAAGACGTTGTTTGGGGATTCTTCACTGATCCTTTCTTTGTTCCTCTTGTTCGTAACACTTGTCATGTCACCTACTAGTTTCTAATTTTTTCATTGTTCTTTTCTTGATTAGGGTTTTTTTATTTTTTATTATAATTGTTCGTCGTTTTGGTTCCGTTTAGTCATGCAATTTTCGTTGTCGTTCATATCTAGTGAACGGATCTTTTGTTAAGTTTGAGTAATCAATAAAATTCTTTCTTTTCTTTGTTGTTTGTTACATTTTCCAAATGAAAACAAAACTTTCAATCGCATTGTATCCAAAGTTGTATCCATCGTATAATAATATGAATATTTTGACTTTTAAAAAATCATCAGAAAAAACTGTTGTATCAAAATATCGATTTCGGTGCAATCGCTTTTAAAGTTTGTAAATCTTAATCAATTTCTACCGTTCAAAATGGTGATGGTTATTTAATCGAATATTTTGGAAAGAATAATTATAAAAACCAACGATTTTCTTAAAATAATAATTCTTGATAAAGATAACACTTTGAATTGGTTTTCAATCTTTTTTCTCCGTATTTTTGTTGGTTAAGTAAATTTCAGTATACTTTTATATATTGTGGACGTTTATTCCAATCACGTATAAAAAATAAGATGTGTAAATGTACAATTCGATATTTGATTTATTATATAATATAATTACTTAATTTATATCCTCTTAATTAGTTAATGGTTGTTCTTGTTCTTGTTTACCCTTAATTTATTTCCTCTTAATTAATGGCAACAATGTGAGATCGTATGAAAAAGGAAAAATGAACTTCAAAAGATAGATAGGACCTGATTTGAGTTTTTTTTTCTTAAAAAGATAATTAGGATTAGGAAACCAAACAATTGTATCATACTCGTATCTATCTATCTTTCTGTTATTTCGATTTATATACTTCAATTTTGAATTTAATTATGTTTTTTGGAAATGAAATTTAATTATATTTACACATAAAAAACCTTAATTCAACAGAGTTGGATCTTCTTTATGCATTTAGTGGAATATTCTAAGTATTTGTGATAAAAAAACAATTGTATCACGATTTAAATATTTTTTTCCGTTTTATATATTTTTTCAGTTAGTACATTTACCAAACCATTTTTATCTTCTGTTTTTATTATTATTCATGTTGTTGTTTAACCATAATTTAAGTTTGAATATCAAATGATCCAACAAATATATATATATTCTGATATTCAAATTACAAATAATATCTACATATCATCATTGTTTTTTATAATTTCTTTTTCTTTTTGACTAAAAAAATCAAAGAATATATATCTATATAAACGAATCCATGCATTCTCATTCATTTTTGTTTTTATACTAAAACAAACTCCTTTGTTTCCATCGCCTTAACCATGAAGAGCCTCGTTATCATTGTAGCTCTCCTATGCGTCGTGTCTTTCCCAAACCCAACCGTCGGATCACAAAAGAAAGCGTGGCCTAAGCCGTCGGATCTAGCCAAACACAATGACAACTATGGTGACTCTAAAGTTGGTTGGGCTTGCTCATCTTCTTCAAACAGTCCTTCAGCTCCTGGTTCATTCCCAAACATTCCTGGTTTTCCAATAATCCCTAACATCCCTGGACTCCCTTTCATTCCTGGATTTCCGAGACTTCCCTTTGAGTCTCTTCTCGTGTCGCAATCTGGTGAGTTAGACAGGTGTTTGACCAAAGAGGGTTCGAAAACAAACGAGAAATGTTTCTCGCAAATATTCTCGAGTTGGGCTGAGACTGATTTCGCTTTGGACAAAGAGTGTTGTGAGATCGTTGTGAATATGGACAGGAGTTGTTTCGGCCATCTTCACATGATGTTTAAGAGTCATTTCTTTCCTTCTTTACTTCAATACTCCTGTCACATCAAGCACGCCAACAAGAACTAATCAAGCCCGTTTATCTCACGCGACTCCTCTAGCTTCATTTTAGAGAATTAGTTCTGTTAGAGTTTTTTAGTTCTGTTAAGAGTTTTTTTAAGTTATGTTAGAGTTTTTTAAAGTTCTGTTAGGGCTCTTGTTTTGTTTTGTCCATTTCTCATGGACATCTATTGATTTCTGTTTCGTTCTTCTTTTCGTTTAATTAATAAAATAATAGTTTCATTTTTAACTAATTCTCTATATATTCTCAACAGTGTTATTCGATTTTATGTGGATGAAATAATTTACCAGTATAATTTTGTTGGTGGGATCTCTCGTTTCCGGATCTGATTTATTGGGTCGCACCTAATTCGTAATATAGTTTGCCATTTATTAAACGGAGTGATTAACAAACTTAATTTTCTCATTAACAGTAAAAGTATGTACATTAAGCGTATTATATACAAGTATAGAGAACCGGTTTAACATAACTGGATAATCAATTTAAACATTGAAACCAACATTAACCAATCTATATAACCAATACATCCCCCTCAAGTCTCTGAAGCTGAGTCTGGGAGAAAGAGACTTGAAATAGACAACCTGTCAAGAATAGAGTGAAAAGGTCCGAAATGAAGCGCCTTGGTTAAAATATCTGCGTGTTGGTTTGAGCTACAGACATGAAAAAGCTTCAAGAAGCCACTCTTGAGTTGATCTTTAACTGTATGACAATCAATTTCTACATGCTTGGATCTTTCATGAAACACAGGATTAGAAGCAATGTGAATTGCCGATTTGTTATCACAGAAAAGTTTTGCAGATGAACAAACTATGATCTTCAAATCTTTGAGTAACTGATCAAGCCATATGAGCTCACATGTAGCCAAAGCCATGCTACGATATTCAGCTTCTGTGCTACTTCTGCTAACCGATTTCTGCTTCTTGGACTTCCAACTTATAAGAGATTTACCAAGATAGACACAGTAGCCAGTAACAAAACAACGAGTACCGGGACATGTTCCCCAATCAGCATCAGAGAAAGCATTCAAACACAGCTCAGTATCAGCAGCATAAAAGATACCTTGACCTGGGTTTGATTTGATGTACCTGAGAATATTATGTGCTGCCTGTAAATGCACATCTGTTGGAGCAGAAAGGAACTGGCTGAGAGTATTAACAGCATATGTGATATCTGGTCTGGTGATAGTTAACTACAGTAACCTACCTATCAACTCACGATAAGGAGAACTATCTTCCAATCTAGTCCCTGAATCTTTGCTAAAACGAATATTGGGATCCATAGGAGTAGAAGACGGTTTACAAGCAAGAAAACCAGTGGAGGTATACCGACGTTGGCAAATAGAGATTCCTGTATGATTCCTAGCAATCTCCAATCCCAAAAAGTACTTGGGAGCTCCCATGTCTTTAATCTTGAAAGCCTTATGAAGAACATCTTTAAGAGACTGAAGATCTGAATCATCATTCGAAGCAATCATTATGTCATCAACATAAACCAATACAACAAGGAAATAAGAACCTCTCTGTCTAACAAAAAGAGTATTATCCGAAGGAGATTGTTCAAATCCAGCTTGAAGCAGAACAGATGAAAAACACTGATACCAACGTCTAGAGGCTTGCTTTAAGCCATATAAGGACTTATGTAATCGGCACACTGGATTAGGAGGAAGATTACCATCAGGTGGAGTATAGCCTTCATGAAGACTCATATATATTTCTTCCTCTAGATCACTATGCTGAAAAGCATTAGTGACATCCATTTGAGTTAAAGTTCAGCCGTGAATAGATGCAAGACCAAGCATTAGCTTAACACTTGTCAACTTTGCCATGGGAGAAAAAGTATCTATGTAATCAACCCCTTCCATTTGAGTATAGCCCTTTGCAACCAAACGAGCCTTATATCTCAGAACTGTTCCATCAGGGTTATATTTGATCGTGAAAACCCAACGACACCCAATAACATGCTTACCAGGAGGCAGACTTACAACTGTCCAAGTTTTATTCAATTCCTGAGCAGCAATATCTACTTATATAGCTTTTGGAAAATGAGGATGGTTCATAGCTTCAGCAAAATTCTTTGGCTCTGTCTCAAGAGTACAAGAAAGAACAAAGGACTGATAGGAAGGATTGAGCTTAGCATATGTGAGAGCATCAGACAATGGAAATGGATTGTAATCAGAAATGAAAGTAGATTCAGAAATTTGTGGAGAAGTTTGAAGTAAGGAACAATGATAATCAGACAAGTAACCTGGTGCTTTAGTGCGGCGTCTTGGTCGAGGATTGTGAAGTGAAATATCTCCTGTTCTAGTTGTTACAGTCTCAGGATTTAATGCTGCAGTACTAGAGACTTGAGTCAAAGGACTCGATGCAGGCAAATCCACAGTATCAATAACATTCTCATCACCAGTTTCAGTTTCAGGAACATTAGGAGCATGAATTACAGTTATATCAGAAGTATGCAATGGAATCATGTTGTCTATAGCAACAGGAACAGAAACAGGCAAAATAGAATCATGAAACACATCATCAGATGGCGACAAAGATGAACTAGTTTTGAAAGGAAAAACATGTTCATGAAAAACCACATTGCGAGAAACAGAAATTTCATTAGTTTCCAAATTCAAAACTTTCTAACCTTTGAAACTAGATGGATAACCCAAGAAAACACAAGCATTTGCACGAGGAGAAAACTTGTATCTATCCTTATTATTTGTTGAAACATAACAAAGACAACCAAAGCATTTAAGAAAGTCATATTCAGGAGCCTTTTTGAACAAAAATTCATAAGGAGACAATTTATTCAGAAGAATAGGAGTTCTATTAATCAAGAAAACTGCAGTTAAGACACAATCACTCCAGTAAATCAATGGAAGATTAGATTGAAAAAGTAATGCACGAGCAACGTTAAGTATATGCTGATGCTTGCGTTCCACAACAGAGTTTTGCTGTGGAGTATAAGCACAAGAAAATTGAAGCAAAATACCATTATCTCTAACAAGTTGCAAAAAAGAAAGCTCAGGAGCATTATCAGATCGAATCACTTTAACATTTGCACCAAACTCGATTTGAACATGCTTAATGAAATCAGGAAAGACAATAGTAACATCACTTTTATTCTTTAACATGTAAATCCAAGTAGCGCGAGTACAATCATCAACTATAGTAAGAAAGTAATGACACCCTTCAACAAACTCAACACTAAAAGGACCCTATATGTCCAAATGAATGAGATCAAATGGAGAAGCAGACAAACTGTTATGAGAAACATAAGGAAGACGTTTTTGCTTAGCTAAGGGACAGACATCACAGATAAAGGAATGAAACTTAGAACCTGACAAAGGTAAAACACTAGACAAATGTTCAATCTTAGCAAGAGATGGATGACCAAGACGACAATGCCACAATCTTCCTTCTTCAAACAGAGAACCACAAGAGGAGATAGCATTGATAGAGATAGAATTGACAGCAGTCTCCAAAATGTAGAGACCGTGTGACATGATGCCTCTACCAATCATCAAGCCCCAAGAATGGTTCTGTAAAGAACAAGAATCAACAAAGAAAGAAACAGAGAAATGTGAGCCAAAGCAATCCAACAAAGCACTAACATTTAACAGGTTAAACTTGAATGCAGAAACATGCAACACATTATAAAGAGTCAAATGTTCTGATATGCGGATTGTGCCTGTATGAGTGATGGGAACTCTAGTACCGTTAGGAAGAGAGACCGTAACCCCTGTTACTGGAAAAATTTCACTAAAAAATTCAAGATTAGAACAAATGTGAGTTGTGGCACCACTGTCAATTATCCAACTATCATTAGGAATAGATGAGTATATAGTGGAAAGACATTTATGCTAGAAAGTGAAGCAATTGTTTTCGTATCTAAGATTTGTGGAAAGAGTGGGAATATGAGTATAATTTTGCACTCTGAGATCATTACCAGAAGAAGATTGTGCAGTCATTACACCTTGGGTTGTTATTGTAGCCACAGGGAAAGTAGACGACTTCTCAGAAACTTGAACTTGAGCATTAAGCTGACTGATTAGAGACTGAACCTATTCACTTGTGAACTTACTGAGATCCAGATTGATCTTTGATGGAACTGAACTCGTAGATGCTACTGAATTAGCAGCAAATGCTGGATTACTAGTAGCATGAGTAGCTTGTTGAGACTGATTAGTAGAAACCACTTGTTGTCATTGATGCATTTTGTGTCCTGGAGGATATCCATGAAGCTTGTAACACTTCTGAATAGTATGACCTGACCTGTTGCAATGAGTACAGAAAGCCCTTTGAGATCTCTTCTTGTAAGCAGCTGCCAGAGCAGCATTATCCATGGGTCCATTATACTCTGTATCATTATTAGCCACAGTATCATTTGAAGTTCCAGTCTGAAAAGCGACATTATCAAGCCTTGTTGAAGGTCGAAACATCTTCTGTCTTTCATCTTGAGCAACCATGTTGAAAACATCTTCTGTTGTTGGAATCGGCTTAAGCATCAAGATATGCCTTCGAGTAGGTTCAAAACTCTCATTCAGTCCCATCAAAAATTTAGTTACTCTACCTCTTTGTTGTAGCTTTTCCCACAAAGTTGATGCATTACACTCACATTTACCACAAGTGCATAAAGGTAATTCAATATAGTTCTTGTAATCTTCCCACAGCGTCACTAACTCCGTATAATAGGCACTAACATCCAAAGAACCTTGTTGAATAGAGCTCAATCTCTGCTCTATTTCAAACACTCTTGGTGCATCATCTTGCTTAAATCTTGCCATTAAATTCTTCCAAATGGCTTCAGCAGTCGACATAAACAAGCGACTCTGGCCAATATTTTTTGAAATTGAGTTCATAAGCCATGTAGCCACCATGTCGTTACAACAAGACCAAGATCCAGCATCACGATGATTGTCAGGAGGTTTCGGAATAGATCCATCTATGAATCCTAACTTATTCCGAACATTCAAGGCCATTCTAACAGATCTACGCCATGAGTGAAAATCAGAACCAAAGGCTAAACGATCTGTAACCAGAACCATACCTGTGTGGTCCGATGCGTGGAGGAAGTATAGATTTTCATATTGATCTGACGAGTGAGAAGATTTTCTGAAGTTCTCCGATGAATCAGTTGGAATCGACGTCATTCTTGATGAAAGAAACGAAATCGATGAAGAACAATTGTGTCAATTTGATAAGAAAAAGCATTTGACAACAATCAAAGGTCAAAAAGGAGAAAAGAAGCTCAGAACAAAATCGAGAAGAAAGAAGAGATAAGATTCACGAAATTCATTCCCGTCATCGAAAAGAGCAAGAACGAGTTGAGCAATTGATCGGCTCAAAGCTTGTTCATCAGAACTGAGAACGATAAGAACTCACGAACGAGAAAAAAGAGCGAAAGCGATGCCGTTAAGTTCTGATACAGTAATTAACGAACTTAATTTTCTCATTAACCGTAAAAGTATGTACATTAAGCATATTATATAAAAGTATAGAGAACCAGTTTAATACAACCGGATAATCAATTTAAACATTGAAACCAACATTAACCAATCTAAATAACCAATACCATTTATGCTCAGCTTCCGAAAATAAGTTATGGGCTATTAGAAGGCTAAGAAGTTTAATAACTGGGCTGTGTGGGCTTTACCGGGTTTTCAACGAAGTACGTAATACTATTGAGGATTTTTTTTGTTTTTTTTTGTAAAAGGTTATAAAACTGAGCATTATCATTCTTTTAAAAAGATTTATTTGTTATATTAATTTGTTTCGTTTATGTAAAGTTAAGATTGCATGTAAACGTTTTTAATAGTTATAATCAAATTCTAATGAAATCAAATATGTTTGGGTCTTGTTGTTATTTAGTTTTAATTCGTGGACAACTAATTAATTCTGTAGAAAAACTAACAACATATATATGTTCTGCAAGCTATTATATGTTACACCAATATATTTATGAATCTTATATATTAAAGTGGGTGGGAGACATTTTCATTTTGGTTATGTTATAAACTTTATAATAAAATTAATTTAAGGTTTATAACAACCTTTAAAAATAAGATTAATGTAGGGTTTGTTACAGATTTTATACAACAATTCAAAATTAATAAATATTTAATTTAAACAACTCTAAAAAGTTAAAATTTAACAAAAAAACATATATCGGTTGCAAGTGGCCTTTAGTCCAGTGACAGGCGGTAAATCCACTAAATGGCAGGCGTACTTGCACATCCAGGGATCGAGTCTTACTGCCTACATTATGTAGGAACTTGACTATTGGGCCGGCCAGTTGTGGCTTATTGTTGACCAAAAAAAAACATATATCAGTTATTGATTCGGTTTCGATACGGGTTTGGATTCAATTTTCCAGATACATATATATTTAAGAAACATTCTGGTATTTTGTCGGGTTCGGTTTATCTAATTCGGTATTTTTTAATTTTGTCGGGTTCGTTTCATCTAATTTAGTTCAATAAATCGAGTTCGAGATTAGATATTTTATATAAAAATTCAAAATTTAAAAAATAATAGAGATACTCTAAAAAGCAAAAAATTTGGTTCTTGATTTGGTTTCGGTTTTTAGTTCGGATTTGATTTTTCGGATACATAGATTTAGGACTCATTTGGGTATATTGTCGGGTTCGGTTCCTCTAATTTAGATCAATTTCGGTTCAGGTTTCGGGCCTCTAAGACAAATATTCAAAAACAATATTTTAAAATATCAACACGGCTCTAACAAGATAAATAAACACGATTTAAAAAACCAATCAAAACAATGAAATCTTGCTTTATAAAGCAGGTATAATCCTAATTTTATAAATTAAGCACATAACAAACTCATGTTTAGGATATCTTTTATTTTTTATTTTCTGTAAGACAATTAAATTGATAATGATAAAACCCATCGATATTTGACAACAAAACCAAAATATAAGTTAAGCTTCCTTTAACCTTTTTTTTTTTAATATGGTCTTTTAACTTTTTTTCGACAATGAAATTGTAAATTCTACACCCTAAAAATTTCTGTTAACTACAAGTAGAGAATGATTGAAATCATTAACTATATCTTTCTAACTATTAAATTAAGAAAAACTCGGCAGTTTTTTTAATTAATTTTTTTTGTTAATATTGGGCCACAACTGGTCGGTCCATTAGCCAAATTCCTGTATAATGCAGGCGGCGAGACTCGATCCCTAGACATGTAAGTTCGTCTACCTTTAGTAAACTTACCACCTGCCACTAGATTAAATATCATTTGCTTCTTAATTTAGCTTGAATTTCAATTAACAATATCATCACTTAATTATAGATATAGTAACCAGAAACATATTTAAAATATCAATAAACAGGTGGCCCAGTTAGCTTGCTCCTGATTTAGCTTGGCACCAGATGGTAAATTTAAATTTTGCCAATTTCATTAAGAATAATTGAGTTATAGATCAAGTATTTGTTGATCTCATTATTAAAAAAAATAAGTAAAGTTGGACAAAAATAAAAAATAAAATAAACATCTTGTTGTTGCTAAAATAAAATGGTTGAAAAACGTAAATTCGAGCTACAGCTACCCACCGACGCCTTTTGGGACCTCTTGAATTAGTGTTTGTTGTTGACTTCATCCCCACAGCTCACCAACACGTACTCAAATTTGTTTTTTGGTTACGGTGCAAAGATAACTCACAATGAAAAAAAAAGACATTTTTTTCTCTCTTTCTATCTCTTTTTTTTCTGACGAAAATGAATTCTTAAAAAACGAGAATATGATGAGAATGACCACACATTATGTTACTTTCATTAGGATTTTTACTTTCCAAAATAATCGTTCAAGTGTGATATATAATATTATGTAGCCTTACTATATTATTGGCTATTTTGAACACAGTATTTTTTGGAAGGATGTTAACTCTCTTAATATGAACGTAATTAACGAAAAAAATACTTGATCATGTAATACACACATATTATATAAATATATAGTCGTATACAGATCTATTTCAAATTAAGGTGATTGAATAATGAAAAAGAGAATGGAGGCAAGATTGAGAAGATGAGACCAATCATAGAGGATATGGGATACTCATCAGTTCCCCATTTCTGCCCTGGTCCCATATTTATGACTTAATAATATTTCTATTTGTTAGTTTCTTATTGGCCATTTTTAGAAAGTTTTACCTCAATCCTTATCTTATATATACAATATTATAGGTTCACATCCCCATCCAATATATCTGATATTAGGTAATAAGATAGTGTTTTAAATTCAGACGACCAAAAAAAAAGATAGTGTTTTAAATTCTAAGACAATTCGGAGTAATTAAAATCTTTAACACACATATAAAAAGAGTAATGTTAATTGATCTCAAAAACTAAAGAAAATTTAGGGAATGAAAGAGGTTAATTAGTTAATATTTATATCTACAGCCTATACTTTACTACTGGGATTCAATTCCAAGTAAATGTATTATCTTTCATGATAAGGATTTTTTTTTGTCAACCTTACTCATTTTTTTATTACTAATGAGATCAACAAAAGCCTGATCCATAACCAAATTGTTCTCACTGGAACTGGCAGGATTTGAACTCACCACCTAATGTCAAAGTAGATTAGGGACAAACCAATTGGGCCACCTGTTTTTTGGTTTCATGATAAGAATTTAGAATTAATGTTTTGATTATGTTTAGTTAATTTAATCGTTGACAAAAGTAAAATAAAAATGTTATGTATACTGAAAACAAGAATAAATGTTCGTAAATAATCAAAGTATCAGAGTAGTTTTATTGGCGAGATCAATGACATGCATATAGTCTAATAGTATCTTTATGCAAAACATTTGAAAACTCTCATAGGAGATAATATGTTAAAATTATTTTTATAGATTAGCGGTTATAATCGAATGAAAATATAGAACCAAATTTTATGGCATAAATTTGTAAAAATTCAAGATCAGTTGAAACTTTGATCAACACATTTTGATTAGTAAGCTTAAGTTTAATATTTGTTTGAATGATACAATTTTCTGTTGACATATTAGTTTCCGAAAAAACTTTTTATCTATAAAATCTGCAAAACTATAAAGATGTAGGATCAGTGGGATCCAGATGAGCAACAATAGACCAAAACATAACAACCTAAATCCCTACATGTAAGTGTGTATGTATATCTAGAAACTTCGGTGAAATACAGATGAATCTGTTACATTTTTGTATGTATATGTTTGATATGCCCTATGAGCTGTAGACAGAAGAGGAAAGGGGGCAGCAATTCTGCAACTTGCAAGACTAAAATAAATGCCAAATCTATATACCAATCTCAAAGCTGATTTCTCTTAATTATATTCTCCCAAAAAGGAAAGCAAATGGGTCAACCTATTTATTAATTTTTTATCCTCAATTCATATATTATCCCTTTTAAAAAAAAATGAATTCATATATTATCTTCATTTATGTTTATAGCAACTACTTTAAGATTCTTTATTTTTTCAGTTATAACTATGTAATTACATCCAGAATACATAAAACACCACAGAATATTAAACCTTTTAGAGCAACCAGATAAATAACAAGTGCAAATGAAAAAAATTCGCATATTGTGACATTCGATTTCCAATATTGACGATTAGAAAGAATCCTCAACCACTTAATTTACAAAAAGCCTAACCTTATATAGTCTTTTCGAAACATCTTTAGAATCTAACAAGTAAGAACCAATTTCTTCCACATGACATGTCTCTTTGTCTTAGAAAAAAAACACACTATCCAGATATATATTGGACACAATCTTTCAACTAGAACAATTTTATCTGTAAATAGAATTCAAAGAAAAGTCGATTGAGGTATACGTATATTTATACTAATTGTTACATCATTCCATAGTTAAATTTATCATAATGCATTAATTAATATGTATAGATATAACTTAATGTATTTTTTTTTGTTAATTGTAATCATCGAAATCAAATCTATAACTCAACCATTTAAAATCTCGATCATGTCATATTGGGTCATGTGACTACAAATATATATATTGAACCATTTGATAAGAAACAATTAAACTACTTAAATTTATTTATGTTTTGTTAACAACTGAATTAATAAAATCTGATTTATGCAGCCCAAAACCCTAAACAATATCATACGAGACAATAGGATTCCTTAAATTTGAATTCTGGTAAAAATGTTGTAAAAGTAAACATTTAAGTCTTGAACAAAATTATCTTTTATATGACTTTATGTATATTTGTAAATTGTCTGTATATAGTAACCAAAATTTCTATAATCCACAAAAACATTTATCATATTTATCTACCATAGTTGGACTCTAAAATTTACATTTATCCCACATAAAATTATTATAGATTTGGTGGTTTGGGTTTTGAATTCTTTCGGTCCATTTTCTTTTATTCTTTTTATTATATTAAATAGTGATGGCTTACGTTAAGCCCTTAAAAGGGGGCAGCTTACGTCGATAACTTACAAAATAAATATTTTCTTATTTTTTCTTCATATTTTTATCCACAAAATAAAAGAGAAGTAGTAGAAGGTAGATATAAAAAGCAGAAGGTGGAGAAACAAAAGATCATCTATAATTATCAAAGAATCAATGATGAGGAACGTTGGGAGTTCGAGCACCGGTGGCAAAGGAATAGCGGCGGTGGTAGGTGTCGGTCCAAAACTTGGCCGCTCCGTCGCTCGGAAATTTGCTCACGAAGGCTACACCGTCGCCATTCTTGCCCGCGATCTCGGTTTGATTCCTTTTTTCTCACTCTTTCTTTTTGTTTTGTTTTTACTTTACTTTTTATTCATATCTCTATCTATTCATACACCTATGCAAACTCATATAAACAAGCCGATTTCCATGTATACCTATACTTATAATATATATATATATATATATATTACACTTAAATTTTTTTTTTTTGTTTAAAGGCTTTCAATTAATTACACTTAAATTACCCAAGGAAATACATGAGGACTTGCAAATTGTTTCTCTTTTTTCCTCAAAAATGCTTTTTTTATGTATGTATTTGCCGACGGAAAACTTCTCCACTTGTATTCCAAAGAAGATAAACAAATTGCGGCAGTTTTCTTTGCAAAGTGAATTACTTTTGAATAATTTTTTGTGCGATATTTAAACAAATTTATTAATACAGCTGACATTTTTGCACCACATATACAAAGATATATATACCGTCATATTTATTTCTAGTCAAAAGTGTTTTTATTTATTTGTTTATTATATTTTGAATGTACTTTCTATTATTTTAAAATTTTAGATTTCAAGATTTTGGGTTTATACATCACCATAAGCTTTAGCTAATTGGTACTAGAGTTTTACTTTCTGTGTAAATTGTTGTCTTACTGAATTCATCTTTTTAGAACTAGTTCATTAAGCAAACTGAATTATTTGTACTTTATTTTTGTCCCACAAAAGTAGCTGAAATAGTGGTAGTGTGGTACTTTGATTCTTCATTCCGTTCGTTGATTAACACATTTAAGCGATGATTCTTCACTCACTGTACTACTACAGTAGTAATACTTAGGATATATATACATAGTTGGTCACTGTTTTGATATGGTCGGATCAAAATGTGCAGATAGGTTATCACGAGTGGCAGAAGAGATAGCGAGAGAAGAGAAAGCACAAGTGTTTGCTATAAGAATAGATTGTGCAGATCCAAGAAGCGTAAGAGAAGCTTTTGAAGGAGTATTGTCTTTAGGGTTTGTGGAGGTTTTGGTGTACAATGCTTATCATTCTTCTTCTTCTTACACAAGTCATCATCCAACTTCTTTCACTCACATTCCTTTCCAATCTTTCCAAGCTTCTCTCACTGTTTCGGTCTTCGCTGCATTCCTCTGTGCCCAACAGGTAACCCTTCGTTAACACTTAACACTATAGTGATCATTATTTATTAAAACATATTTATGAACAATGCATTTTCTTTTCAACTAATTATCTGAAATCATTCACATTTTTTCCAATAATGTAGTTTCATAATAGTCTGAATCTATTTGGGATTATGATATAAATGTGTTAAAATATTATTTAAATCAGCTATTTTCTTTGAATTTAATCTTTATTACTTTTGGTCGTACAAAAAGCTATATATATTATTAGATTGATATCTTTTAATAAATTATTTTCTGTCAGGAAGCTGTATAAGGTAATATTTGAGTGATTTTAACAAATTATTTATTCTTAAAATTAGTATCCGAATTTTGTAAGGGTCGTTTGAGTATAATTTTTCTTCTTTTCGAGGGTTTTTTTCATTTGATTTTATTTGTATAAATATGGTACGAAAAGGTTATACCCGGAATGATGGAGAAAGGAAAAGGAACAATACTCTTCACCGGTTGCTCAGCGTCTTTGAATGGCGTTGCTGGTTTCTCCGAACTATGTAATGTTCTCAAAAATTTTTAATTGTTTTTTGTTTGGATATTGTTTTCGAAAATATTATCACTAAATGTAAATCTGAAATTGGAAAAAGGTTGTGGGAAATTTGCGTTGAGGGCACTGTCTCAATGCTTAGCAAGAGAATATCAACCTTTTGGAATACATGTGGCTCATGTTATCATCGACGGTGTGGTTGGACCTCCAAGGTACGCAATTTTTTATGTTTATAATTTCCTCAAAATCTTCGAAAAAAAAAACAATAAAAATAAGAGAAGAAAACAAGATGGAATTAGAACCACAAAATATCTGTCCGAAAAAGCGTCTTTTAACTTTTTATAGCTTCCACAAACGGCAAGATTCTGATCCATACCGACAAGATTCTACCTCAATTCATAAAGATAAAGCATTCTTTTCTTTTTCTAATCGCATATAAAGAAAGTTTTCTTTTTTTAACTGAACTTTAATTATGAACTCTAATATATACTTAATTAAATCGCAATTCACAGCACTATTCCATTGCTCTTTTTTTCGTGAATTCACGGTCAAAGATGCAAAAAGTGAAGAACTTTTAATAGAGTCCCCACAAGCACAACTATTGAGCATGAAACATAAATAAAATCTCTGAAAATGTATTTTCAGAAAAATATACAATCCTCCTCGAGGAATGATGGCAGCTGAGCAATCATTCAACGTAGGAGGTGATCAAGATGGAGAAGGAGAAGGAGAAAGCTCAGGAGTGATGGGAATGGATCCTGATGTATTGGCTCAAACATATTGGTACCTCCATGTCCAAGACCGTAGAGCTTGGACCCATGAACTAGATGTTCGACCATCAAACACAAGATTCTAGCTAGTACTTCAAAAAATTTGAATCGATTCTCTTCAAGTTTCTGATTTTATTTAACGTTTTTTAGGCAATTATATATATTTATGTAAGTTCTTGTGTATTTGGAATGTAATTAAGTGTTTTTAAAAGGTTGGTTAATGATTGTTATGAATGATATAGCTATCAATCTCCTATCTCTTAAGTACTTTGATTTTTGGATTTTAGTTTGCGAGACTTTAGGGATTCGATGTTTTGGTTTTGTCAGTTAAGGCTTGACCTTTTCTTGTGGTGTTAAATCTGTAAAGGTACTAGTGACTTCGTCTTCAAATTCAAGACACATGAAGATCCGACAAGTCATGTGAATGGACATAAGATCCGATCAAAAATTTAAAGGGACCCCCTTAAAGGTAGGTTATAACAATCGTTCTTCATTAAAGTGTTGTCACGTTAAGGAAGGGTCCATTTTTTTACACATCTCAAGAATCCCATTAAGCAAAATGACATAATAGTTCATTGAATTTTATTGTGCAAAGACTGTAAAAGAAAAGGAAAAATTCTAGATTATTTTCAAGATTTAATTTGTTTTCATATTGATCTCACTAATGTTAAGGAAAGGATGTACAATCGCCAACTTTGAGTTCCTCTATTCTGGAGCACAACAAACATATTTATATGAACAATGAAACTCTACATATATTGCTTATGATAAAACATTGAGCTCTGTTGGTTTTGTCTTGGATTCTTCTTGAGTGTGTCTTGGGATCTTTTTGGGTTTGTCTAATAATTTCCGCAAACTTTGCATAGTGTGTGGAGTTAAATTTTGAAGCATAAGAGTATCTCCAACTACAACACTATTTTACTATTGTAATTACACTATATTTAGTATAGTTTTAGCACTAATTTTTTTTATTCTCCAACCACAATACTAAAAATCACACTAAACTTAACATTTTATTATTAAATCTTTTTATCATGCAATAAAGTTTTTCTTAACACTTATTATTCTTTATATATATAAGATCAAAATAGGTTAAGCAAAATATAATTTATAATGTTGTTTGGTTTTAATTTTGCAATTTTAGTGATTATTTAAGTATATATTATGTCTAAACAATTAGCTACTATATAAAATAACAAGGGTGATTTAGGTAGATATAATTGAAATTTTTTTCGAAATTAGGTACATAGCCTCAATTATTTTTATTTAAGTATCAAACATCTACTATCATTTGAGTTTACGAAAATACTCTGTCTTTGTGATAAACAATTTCACTAACATGTTTTCGTTGCTACATACTGAACATATTACAAAGTTACATGCTAACATATTAGAAATAAGTAAATGATAAAGTGAACAGTATAGCATCTAGTACAAAGTTAAATGCTAACATGTGTTCGTATCCGCTACGTCTTAACATATAGCAAAGTTACATGCTAATATATTTTCGTATCTGCTACGTATTGAACATATCACAAAGTTACATGCTAACATATTAGATATGTGTAAGTGATAAAAGTGAACAGTAATAACATCTAGTACAAAGTTAAATGTTGATATGTAATCGCATTTTCCACGTCTTGAACATATATCAAAGTTACATGCTAACATGTTTTCGTATCTGCTACGTATTGAACATATTAGATATAAGTAACTGACAAAAATGAACAGTATAACATCTAGTACAAAGTTAAATGCTAACATGAACTACAAAAAAAAGACCATTGATAGCAAATGTTAATAGCACGTTTTACTGAATTGCTATTAAAGATGCGTCTACAATTTTGATTATTATATGATAGCATTGCATAAAAGCTAATAAAAAATTAAGAGTAGCGGGAACTAAATCAAGTCTTCCGCCAAATCACTTAGAGAAATATAGAGGAGAATATTTTAGACTTTGACTTTTATGACTTAATATCTATTTGTTGCGAAAAAGTTATAAAAAACCCAACTCATGAGACAAATGTAAGAACCCAATTCGTAAGACACAAACCCTATTATCTCTTCTCTTCAATATTTCGTCTGAATTTTTGAGAAATAGTGGCGAGTTCCTCTTCTTCAATTGACTCATCAACTGTAATCTCTAGCAGATTTTGACCTAAATTGGACTTCGTGACTGCTTTGTGAAAGATTTGGGGAAGACGAAGCTTGCACAAAGGTATTTCGAGACTGTAATGTAATCGATCGATTATTCTTGGGGTGACAAAATCAAAGCTCTATTGAACACATTGATGATTTTAGTATGTGATTTCATCCTAATTTTGAGTTCGATTTTACTGTGTAAGGTTTAAGGAAGAAGAAGCTTGCTTAAGGTATTTCTCCACTGTCTTAAAATCCATTGATTCATGTTATTTTGACGAAATCAAAGCTATATTCTACATATTATATGATTTCAGTTACTAATTTTGTTTTCTGTTATGCGAGGGTAACAACATTCGTGGGTTTACGTGAAAACTAAAAGGATTTGGAGCAATTTTGACTGTGTAAGAGAAGTAACTCAATATATTGTAAGTTTCTGAAGTGATGATAGATTTAGGGTTAATTTTGTTGAGATTCTTTGTTATATATGTTGGTACCGATTACACAAATTTCTGGGTTTGCTATTTAATCAGATAGTTTTGGATTGAGTCTAATTTTTTATTAGGTGTATGTTCGATTGGTGCATTCTTGTACTTTTAATTTCATAGTACAAGAATGTTTAGTAGAATAGATTGGCTATGTGTTATTGCTTTTGAATTGCTTATGAAAAAACTGATTACTAAGGTAAATTGTCTTTAGATTACTAATGTACATTGTGTTTTGATTACTAATAAAAATTCTAAATCATGTGATTTCTTCATTACTTCTTTAGAATCTGACTTAAATTGGCATTGTTCAATAATGTTTTGAAATCTGAGATTTATTTGGTTTTTGTATATTTTGAGTTTAGTTCACAAGTTCTGAAAACTAAGTGTCATTTAGCTTTGTTTAGAATCTGAAAGTTGTATACTAGTTCTTTGGAGACTTTGATTCATTTAGTTTTGTTTGGATTCTCTGATTTGTAAACTAGTATAATTAGTAGAATAGTTGTATGATATTCTTTTTACATAGATTATGAATATGAGATGTCCTAGGTGTGAGCTTTACATCACTATATGGTAAGTTTTATAAGTCTTAGTTTAATAGGAAGTCGATATTTGTTCATTTGTTACTTGTTTTATATCTGAAATATGGTAAGTTTTATAAGTCTATTGTTTGATGTCTATGTCCTATTCACAAAATTTTGTCGGGTCTGATACATAGTGACCAATAACTTTGCTTATTATGAATTATTTGGATATTAGTTCACTTACTTTATTGACTTGTGTCTTTGAATTCGATGCATTAGTTTAAGATTAGTTATAAGTTCATATGTTCTTTAAATTCACTTGTTAAATTTTTATTTAACTGAGATTACTTCATTACTTCTTTAAAAACTGAGATTCATTTGGCTTTGCTCACTATCATAAAAGGTTATATAGTACTATTTCTGTTTTGACTATGAGTAAGATTACTTTACATGTTATGTAAGCAATGACCAATAACTTAGCTTACTGTTGCTGTATTTATTTGTCTCAACTACTTTCTGGAACTTGTGATGTAATCTTTTTATTCTCCTTCTGAAATCTTTGATTTTATTTACTAGTGTGAGTATTGAAAGCTTTGTTTACTATTTCTTTGAAATCAGAAATTTGTTTATCTTTGTGTAGATTATGAGCTTTGTTAATTAGTTCTTTGAAAATCTGATGCATTCTTTTCTTGTGTAGTTAACTGGTTTTCAAAAATCTCATGCATTCTTTACTTGTTTAGTTAACTTGTTTTCAAAAATATGATGCATTTTTTACTTGTTTAGTTTACTTTTTTCAAAAATATGATGCATTCTTAACCATAGATGCATCTATTGTTTGATTTCTAATTATGTGAAAATGTTAGTTTTTTGAAATCCGTTAGAGTCAATATTAGTCCTGTGCAATATGATACAAGACACCTTGTATTGATTGTGTAATTTTAAAGTTTTGCAGGTTTTGTTGATTACAAGTAAGGATTTTGAAGCTTCATTTTACTCTAATCACATGCAGACACAAAGGTTAGTAACATATCTTTTGGTTATTTACATGATCTATTTCAATAGTATATTACTTTGTGTGTTGGCTTATAATTTTTTTTGTGGTTCTTAGGTTGGTTTTAAATAAACTTACTATTATGTTATTGCATTGTGATTAATATTATTTACATGATCTGTTTGTTAAATGAATTTTTTTTTCTGGATTGAATGTTGTGTAATTTGACTTAAAATTCGATTCTTGTTATATATGCAAAACATGTAACAAGAATTATGTAAAACAGGTAATAGCAATATTTAGAACATACTAGAGTTGGGCATTTTATCCGGATCCGAATATCCGACCCGATACTGATCCGAAAAAATCAGGTTTGGATGGGATCCAAATCCATTATATTATCCGAGTGTATATACATGTAATTGTTGGGTGGGTACCGGGTCGGATCGGGTATTTACCCGAGATCCGATACGTATCCAAAACAAATCAAACCGTATATTGCTTCTATCATTTTTGGCTATTATAGATCTTTGATTTCTGTTTTTTTCAAGAGAAATTAGGAAGTTAAGATGAATTCGAATCTCTTAATTCCTTGTTTTTCTCCTCCATGACTATCATGGGAATTGAGTATTAGAAGATTTCGACCGTATAAAATCCCAATCACTCAACCTAGATACCCTTACACAATCACCTTTTCTTTCTTCACAGAGCTCATCGATTTCATCAATTTGTTTGCAGGTGACATTAATTGCTTCTATCTGATTGTCAATTGGTATAATTATTCGTTTGAGTTTTGAGGTGTTATTCACTTAATCATTTTTGGTAGTCTTGTTACTGTAATTATCTGATTATGGTTTGTTCTCTTTTGAGCTTTTTCTTGCAATCTCAATACAAATTTTTTTAATCTGGTTAAAAAAAAATTGTTTTATTTAGCTTCTCCACCAAAAGATGTTAAGTTTTAATAGTTCGTACAATTGACAACACTAATATTAAGTTTCTTTGCTATACTCTTTTAGCTTTTGTCTTAGACTTAGATGTAATGATGTATGATATGTTCTTTAGTGTTAGGCAACATCTTTGTCATTTTCATTGCTTAAACGTGGAGCTTAGACAGAGAGTTAATAAGAAATATATATAAAACATTGTCAACTAATCTAATAATCTATAAACCTTGCTCTCTAAAAACTTTGATCACGTTTTTTGTTGTTCATGTTTTCTTCTGTTCATGTCTTTCATTGGCTTACTAGATTGATTAGTTCTAAGTAGTTTTTGTCATTTGTTAAGTGCTACTGTGCTAGCCTAATTTGTTCTCTTTAATTGTTGTACACAATTTTGATTTTATTTTGAATGGCTTAATAGACTGATTAGTTCTTTACAATCGTTGTTCATACTTGTTAGTTTAGCCAAAGATTTGTTAGGTGCTAGTTTGATTTGTTCTTTTCAATTGTTGTTGATGCTTGTGATATATTATTTTGCTCAGTTTCTCTGGAATTTGGCAATTGTTAGTTTGGTGTGACTGTTTGAGTATATCTTTAACTAATGTGACTGTTTATGAAATTGAATTTGAATTAGGTGAGTTTTACATCTTAAAACATGACACTGTATGCACACATAGGTAACACGTATAATATATATGACTTTACAAACATCTATAGGTTTAATTACTTCATCAATGCTGAATGGCCAATGTTGATAGTGGATTCATATGCTTGCTTTTATTGCTCAAAGATGGTAATTTCTAATTCTCTATGGAGATTCATATGCATTTAAAAGTAGATATGCATGAACAAAACCATTTGTGAGATAGCGATCAATTTTTGTATCAATTCTTTTTTGTTGTTTCTGATACAGTTTTGACTTCTTTGTCTCATCACCTTCGGCAATCTTCAATTCTATAAGCCTTTCTGTTATTATTTATATGTAAAGCTTGATCAATTTGGCAAAATCTCCAATTAGTTTTTCAGGTATAAGCATTACTATAATGGATTAGAACTTCTTCACTCAATTATTTCTTTCTTTTGTTCTTTATTTGATCATAATGTATTTCTGATTGTGATAAGTTATTTACATTTGTCTTTTTCAGACGGATTCCTCACCACTTCCAGCTAATGTTGAGGGTGAAAATGCTTCACAAACTCAAGCTACACCACAGTCACAAGCTCCAACTTCTGATAGTCGAGGCAAAAGGAAGGAAGGAGTTAATTCCGAGCCACCAAAAGCAAAGAAGACCACAAGTTCAAGGTCGGCTGTTTGGGAGCATTTTAAGAGAACAGAGAAGAAACATAACCAATGCAATTGCAATCATTGTCATCGTCTCTTTGGCAGTGCATCATCAGCAGGAACCTCTAACCTTTAGAAGCATTTGTTGTCTTGCAAGTCCTACAAGGCATGGAATGAAACCCAATCACCGGGTGCAACAGTGATTACCAATGAAGGTAACCTTGCAAAGGCTAGAGTGTCTGAAAGAGATTTCAGAGATGCTTGTAATGAGATGCTAGTGTTGGGAGAGCTACCATTGTCTTTTCTTGAATAAAATGGATGGAGACACTTCTGCAACCGTGTCGGTCTCTACAAGCCACATTCAAGAAGAACTACTACCAGGGACATTGTGGAGTTGAATACGAGTAAGAAAGCTGCGCTGAAGGAGATTTTCAAGTCTACTAAGCAGAGAGTGTCTATCACAACTGACATATGGGTTGCTCAAGCTACTGGAGCTAGTTACATGGTGGTCACTGTCCACTTTATTGATGCAGGTTGGCAGCTGAATAAGCTGATAATCAGGTTCAAGTACATCAGTGATCACAAAGGTGCTACAATAGCATATGTTTTACTTGACGTCTTGGCTGAATAGGGGATAGAAAAGGTGTTCACTATCACAGTGGACAATGCAACTGCAAACACAATTGCTCTTAGGTGTTTTCAGAGAGATTTCCGAGCAATGGGAAATGAAGCATTCGTTCTAGATGGAGAATTCATGCATATGAGGTGTACGGCTCACATCATCAATCTAATTGTGAAGGACGATTTGCTTGAAATAGATGATGTGGGAGCTATTCACAATGCTGTGCAGTATGTCAGGTAATTTTTTAATGTTTGATATGTATATTTTTTTATTCTGTCAGCTGCAAGTTCTTACATAGTGTTTGTTTCACTTATAGGTCATCTACTACAAGATTAAAGGCATTTGAGCTGAGAGTTGAATCTGGTAGAATGAGCAGAGGGAGTTTGCCTCTTGACATCAAGACAAGGTGGAATTCTACATATCTAATGCTGCTACGAGCAAAGGAATTCAGATTGGCTTTTGATAAAATGGAGGCTGAGGACAAGCTTTATAATGACTACTTTAATGAAGTCGATAATGGGAAGAAAAGGATTGGGCCACCTGCTATAGAAGATTGGAATATTGTGGAGAGGTTAGTAAAGTTTCTCATCATTTTCTACAACTCTACTTTGGTTGTATCGGCTTCTACTTCTGTGTGCTCCTACAAATGTTACGGTGAGATATTTACTATAGCAAGGAACCTTGTAATCTTGAGCAACAGCTTAGACAGAGAGTTGAAGTCTAAGGCAAATGATATGAAAGCTAAGTTTGACAAGTATTGGGATGCTCTGAAAAACATCAATAAGATGTTGATTGTTGCTAGTGTGTTTGATCCGAGTAAAAAAATGTAGTTTGCTAAGATGTGCTTTGAGAAGCTCTATGGTAAAGAGACTACAGAAGCTAAGGCGATGTATTTGTCTGTCCATGATGTTATGACTGCTATGTTTATGGAGTGCAAAGCTCGTTACAACAAAGAACCAAGCAGCTCATCATCACAGTCTACTCAAGCGTCCCCATCCTCTAGTGTACAAGACTCACAAGATCATGTTGTTAAAAGAATGGATTTGGTTGATGATTTTGGATATGAAAGGATGGATTATGCTTATACAGAGATGGTCGCCGAAATAGGAGTTGAGGATTCAAGGGATGAGTTGGATATCTACCTGAAGGAAAAGGTAAAAAAACCTAAACCTATACTGGGAACCGAGTTTGATGTGCTGTCTTGGTGGAAGGTTAATGGTTCTAAGTATCCGATTTTATCAGAAATGGCAAAAGATGTTCTCGCAATGCAGGTTTCCTCTGTTGCAGCTGAAAGTGCTTTTAGCACAAGTGGGAGAATCATAGATCCATACAGGTCTTGCTTAACTCATTACATGATTGAGGTCTTGATGTGTAGCGAGCAATGGATGAAATCTGACATGAAGCATAGTGAAAAATGCATTATCACCAATGCTCAAATGCTTGCTGATATTGAGCTACATGATAAATTGGAGAAAGGTAACTTTTAGTCTTTTAACTCATAAATTGTTTTGATTTATTAGTTGTAAGTTTAACCAATATGCTTTATCGTTTTTTCAGAGTTTGACACTCACTTGAACCTAAACTAGAAAAGAATTCATGTGCTGTTAGGTGCTACAAGGTATTTGATCATGTTCTCTCGTCTAAACTTCAACTCATTTACATAATTTCAATCTCAATGTTGTTGGTTTAATCTCTTGTAGTCTGTTACTTGCTTTTCATTTACATGAAGTCATGGAGATGGATGGACATGGATACGCAAAAGGCGTTGGTTTACATTTTCTAGTTTTATTTGCATTTTCTATCTAATGTTATTTGAAACCATCATTTTGTTGGATGTTTGATTTCTTCATTGTTTCATATGGATGATTTTGTTTTTATTGAGATGGTCTTTAACTTTGGTGTCATGTTTAAATTGGTGTTTAAGATTAGTTTCATGTGCACCTTAAAATGATTTTCTTTAGAGGACACATAGCATTCGTTAAAAATATTTATCTGTTTGTTATAAAGGAAATTGTTGCTATCATTGTTATTAGCAGGTCAAACAAAAAAACAAGAAGAGATTCTCCATTGATACCTTCGACTTTCTCTACAAGAACAGGGATGAAAAATACTAAAATTTCAAATCATATTATATTTTATGTTTAACATTGCTTTCACTTTTACGTTTAACATTAATTTTCGGATCTTCTCTCATTGTATAGATTCGGATCTTTTGGATTAAAAATTACCCGGTTCCAAACTGGAACCGAATAATTTTGGTTCTTTAGATTCGTATCCGAACTGACTTGGTACCGAACCGAACACGATCCAGGTTTATACAAATAACTGATCGGTACCATTTTCCCCAAATCTGAACAATCCGAAATCCAAAATATCCGACCCGAATCCGATCGGATATCCAAATGCCCAGGCCTAGAACATACCATAGCATTCTGTAAAAACATATAATAGCAAAAAAAATGTTATGTACTACTATTATAGCACATAAACTCAGTTATTACATTTTCTATCATAGCAAAAAAGATAGTCATAACAAAATAAATTACAACACTAGAAAATTGTTATCGTAGTGTCAACTATTATAGCACAAAAAATGAATTGTTGTTTTACATTTTAACAGGCGATAATTATTTACTTAATAGTAGACGAAATAAGCTATAATATCTGACCTATTGTAGCATACAAAAAAATACTATTGTTTGTCCAAAATCTACCATAACTGCCGATGACATATCATTAGTGAAAACGCTATGTAAGGCATACAATAGTAAATTTTCAGCGTTAAATATGTTTAATTTTGTTGTAGTGATGTATTCGTATTTGCTACGTCTTGAACATATAGCAAAGTTACATGCTAAAATGTTAAAAATGCATACTACATACGTAAAATCTTGGTTGGATGATAACATTTTAGTTTATCCGCTAACGATTAAATATAACTAAGAAAGATGATAATTTTATAATAAAATATTAATCTTCTGGTCAATCAAAAAGGATGACTACTTGTTCAGGTTTGGCTATACTGAGCATGTGTCTAAACAATCTGCATGCATATTATATATGCCTCTTTTTGTCTTTCACAGAGGTAATTCGGTCCAACAAATGAGAACAACAACCTCTATTTGTAGGTGCTTCTATATTCTTAATATACAAAACTTATAGGTTATGTACTCAAATTTCCGAATTAATAATACAAATTATATGTGAATTATTGGATTTAATATACTTGCTTACATTAAACATTATTAATGTAATATACTGTTGGGGATGTTATTTACGTTTACAACAAACGTTGTTTGTATATCAAAATAATATAGAATTAACATAATACAAATTTGATTGACATATAATAATATTTTACTTTTACAGTTTGCTACAGTGTCACACCAAATATAGTGTAATACTGTAGAAAAGAGGAAGTATACTATAATAGTCTAGATTTTTATGTTGGTTGGAGAGAAAAACTTTAAATTCAACACAAAAATAGTATTTTAGTGTTGAGTTGGAGATGATGTAAGTATAACATCTTAAGAAAGAAAAGAGAGCTTAAAGTAAGGTTGTTTGAAGTAGCCAACAACATAGCTTTACTATAAAATAAGTCACTAGTGTGAGATATATCTTTGTATACGTAAATTCTAAGTTTTCTTTACCTCATTTTACTCCCCTAACTTGTCCCATAATGAAGATGAGTTCTCTTCCACAACTAAAGATCCTATTCATTCCCTGTTTCCCACTATCAAACCAACTATGAACCACTTTCCAACCAAGTAATCATTCTCTTTTGCAATATATCAACCACTTTGTGTGCACACTAAATCATCTTCTTTGCAATGAAATACCACATAACTTGCATCCTTAAAAAAGTACCCTTATTACCCACGATAGAATTATCTATAGCTTCGGAAAGACATTGTTATTTCATATTTTGTCTTAGACCAAAAACAGATACATACCGAATATAAGATGTTGGAATCTATCTTTGATGTCTAGTGGAATATCAATCTCGGACTCCTACCTTTTTCTAATGGCTCTTCTTCATCTTTTGCATGATTGAATCTTGTGGTTGATCATCTAGACAGAAGAAAAAAAGCCCAGCTCTTGTAGCAGAGCTTTGTGAGCTAGAAGCTGGAAAGATTAGCAACCCATGAAGCGACTAAAGCTCTGAAACCATGTAAGCAAAATGAGAGAATAACTCAAGTAGTTTTATTGTGCAAGAGATGTAAAAGAAAAGGAAAAAACTCTAGATTGTCTTCAAGACTGAATTGTTCTCAGATTTATTATATTAAAGTACGGGAAGGTTGCAATTAGCAACTCTAAGTTCTTGTACCTGGAACACAACACACATATTTATATAAAAATGAAACCTTACACATATTTCTTATTACAAAAAAAAAACACTCTCTTTCTTGGGTTTTTCTTGTACTCCTCTTCGATTTGTCTTGGACCCTTCTTGAGTTTGTCTAATAACTTGAAGCTTTCTTACTTTTTAAGAATTTTTTTGCTTAGATTTTATTAATCTCATGAGAAATAGACACAATGAAAAAGATTTTTGATAAAACTTGAAACATAACAAACTAAAGCTAATAAATCTTTGATTCTGTTAGAAGATTTTTTTTCGTATATTCAGTACTCGCCCTCATGATAGAGAGTGAAGATCCGTAACACCCATCTTGTATAGTATTGTGTGAAATGAAACACATTCGAGAGCTTTAGTAAGAATGTTAGCTAGCTGATCATGAGTATCAACATGATGAGTGACAATAAAATTTTCTTGAATTGCATCATAGACAACATGATAATCTCGCCCGATATGTTTAATACATTCATGGAAAACGGGGTTTGTAGCAATATGAATAACTGCTTTATTGTCACAAATTAGCCAAGTTGAAGGAAGTTTGCTTGGCACCCAAATTCTTAAAGTAAATTGTAGAGCTATTTTATCTCTCGTAAAGCCATGAGCATTGGTTTTGCCAGAAGAATGTTATAATGTTCTTTGTTTTTTGGTATTCTATGCAATCGAAGACCCACCAAAAAAAACCATAAAAGCACTTAGAAAACGATGAGTCAACAAACAGACTGCCCAATCAGAATCACAATATATTGTGAGAGATAAGTATGAGGTGGCTTTCAGCAAAATTACTTGACATGGAGAACCTTTTAAATATCGGACGATATGAATGACAGCATCCCAATGAGCTTTTTTTGGTACTTGCATAAATTGAGAAAGTACATGGACCATATAACTAAGTTCAGGACGAGTGTGTAGAAGATAAAGAAGTCTTCCAAGAAGATGATGATAAAAAATCTTCAAGAATTAGTCGACTCTCGATGAGAGCAAGCTGGTGATTTTTTCAAAGGTATAACAGAAGGTTTGGCACCGAGAATTTTTATGACTGCATTAATATCTAAAGCATATTTCCTTTGAGATAAGAAAATACCTTCAAATCCACAGCTAACTTCAAGACCTATAAAGTATTTAAACATCCAAGATCTTTCATAGAGAAACAATGACTTAAATATTCCATAATTTTTGCACCATGTATGCGTCACTGTCACAATAACAAGATCATCGACATATACTGAGACCAACGCTCAATGTTGTTGCGTGTATAAGAGAATAAAGAGTAATCTTCATATGATTCAGTAAAACCAAACCGTAAGACATCATTAAATAACTTTTTGAACCAACAACGCGCAACTTTTTTTAAACCATAAAGGGATTTACAAAAATGACATACTTTACCGGAATAAGTATGTCTAGAACCGAGAGGTAACTTCATATAGACTTCGTCTTCTAAATCACCATGTAAGAAAGCATTGTTAACATCCATTTAAAACACTGCCCAATTTTTGTCAGTTGATAAATGAAGCAATGATCGAACTGGGGTACGCTTAACTACTGGAGTGAATGTTTCACCATAATAATTTCCTTCGATTTGATTATCTCCCTGAAAAACTAAACAATCTTTATGTCTTTCAATGGAACCATCAGATTTAAACTTAATTCGAATTACCCATTGACTACCAATGGGTTCTTTGTGAGATGGTGAATCAACAATATCCCAGGTATGTTGTATCTCAAGAGCATGAATTTCTTTAGTCACTTCTCCGCTCCACTCTTTATATTTCATGGTGTCGGTAAAATGTTTGGGCTCGAAAACGTCAGTTATAGCCGTTAAGAAGGCTCTATGAACATGAGAGAATTGCTCATTAGTTATAAAATCAATTAGCAGGTAAGGTGTTGTAACTGAGACCGTAGAAGACATAAATGTGGAAATAGGAAGAGTTTGAGGGTTAGTTGTAGCATTGTAAGTGACAAAATCACGAAGAGGAGTAGATTTTGTTTTAGTACTTTGTCCTTTACCAAGTAGTTCTATTTAAGGTAAATGTGTTTTATTTGAATCAGCTGGAGTATAATGAATTTTTTGTGGAGTAATATCAGAAGAGTCAATGCTTCTTGACAAGCAGTAGAGACAATGTCATTGTCATGTATATGTGAACTCCCCTTGTCATCATGGGTACTCTTGGTACAAACAAAACTAGGAATCTAATCATCATCAACATATTCTGAAACTCTATTTGTTGAGTACGAGTGTCTTCATGTATTTCAGAGGAAGGAAAAACATCTTCCCTAAATACGACATATCGAGATGTAAATATCTTATTTGTTTTTACATCCTATATTTTCCATCTTTTGACAAAAAAAATACATTTCATCCTTTTTTTGTCCAAATGGATAGCCAAAAAGTATACACAACCTAATTTTTGAACTAAATTTATATTTTTTTCTTGATTTATTATAAATATAACAAACAGATCAAACACTTTTAGCTGCTGATAGTCAGGTTTTGTGCCATATAGAACTTCATAAGGAGAACGTCCTTGAAGAAGAGCAATTAAAGTTCTATTTATAATATATGCAGATGTCAAACATTGTCTCCCTTTAAAATGTTAATGGCAAAGATGATAAAAAGATAAGTGCACAAGCTATATTTATGATATGACAATGTTTTTTTTTTCAAACCGTCCATTTTTTTAAAGGGGAACAATACACTAAGTTTGATGAACAATTTTTTGATCTCAAAAATAATAAGAGAGACACATAAACTTTGTTCCATTATCACTCATAACAGTTATAACTTGTTTACCAAATTGTTTTTCTGCATATGCAATACACACACAGTGTCAGTAAAAGTAGCAAAATAACTTGTTTGCTTCAATAGCTTTCAGTTCAAATCAAGCACATAAAGCACATTAAATAATGTAACATAATGTATGAGAGAAAAAATTCCCATATTTCAAGCCATGGTTTTACTTCCAACGGCAAATCCCATTGTACAAGGAGAAATATATTATATTTTTCGAGAAAAAAAATTTTCCGCTCGTATGATGTGAAGCTCCAGTGTCAAGAATCATGTCTCCCAAATATGCCTTACCCAAAAGCTTCTCTTGTGAGCTAGAGCTACATGGTGTAGATCTTTCTTAAACCATCTAAGTGAGGAGATTCCACTACTCAGGTGTAAACTCTGGAAAATTCGAAGCAATAAAGCTAGTAGCATGAGCTGCAATATCTTGTCCATAACCACCTTTATCGTGATTACCTCCTCAGCCACCTCTGCCTCTGTCGTGTTGATTTCGCTCAATCTACCATTCTGGAAAACCAACTAATTGCCAACAATCTTTTTTCTCATGACTAGATCTACCAAAGTGAGTACACAGTATGTTTTAATCAGCAAGATCGATGCTTCACGGCGAGAAAATATTGTTGTCATTGCATTTTGCTGGTTTTCTCTGTATCTTGTAGACTGAGGTTTAAGTTCTGCATGTATTATCTTTGAATAGATTTCGCAAAGATCACATAAAGGATATGTTCCCATTATTGGTGTACAAATCCAACCAAAACGAGCATCATCAAGCCCCATAACAAACTAATGAGTCTTTTCGTCACTGTTTACTTTACCAAACTCTGTTGTACCAGATCAAATACAGTTGATAACATCCTGGTAATTTTGTAATTCCTCCCAAAAAGCCGATAACCTACCAAAATATTCAAATACACTTTGTCATTATTGTCTATAAGTTGCTAATTGCACTTTGTTTTGATGAATCCTAACTTGATTTATGATTAAAAACCTTTTCTTTAAATCTAACCACAAGTGATAAGCATCAGTGATATATGTCATTGTCGATCTCACTTTTGGTGTAATAGATGATCTAATCCAACCTACAATCATCGAATTAACAACTAACTAGTTCTCATGATCTTGACTATCTAACACAGGTTTTTTTCAAAGTTCCGTTGATGAACCCTAATTTTATTTTTGTTTGAAGAGCATTAAGCATCTCAGGTGACCATTTGTTGTAATTATCATTTTTCAATACAGAAAAATTAATAATGGCACATTGATAATGATGTAGAAATTCTAGTAAAAAAAAGGATTTTTCGTAGTTGCTTTCATTACCTCAAAATGTTTCTAGGGTAATTATTTTTTATGAGTCAATCTTATTTTTCTAAACCAATTTCAAGATAACAGGATTTCAGTTTGCTTGTGTATATGTGCTTGTTATAATAATTGTAAGTGAAAGAAGCGTACTAAGACCATCTCCAACTATTAGAACCTCCTTAGAGGTTCTTAATTTTTTTAGGTATATAATAATTTTTTAAAAGCTAAGAAATCTACTTTTGGTTTTAAATTTTTTGGGGTTCCAATGGTAAAACCCCATTTAGGGTTCTTAAAAAAATGATTTGGTATAAAGAATATTACAGACAAAGTAATGTTACAATTGGTTTAGTGGTGTACATAATTTTCTCTAAAAATCCTAGACTTTGCTTGGACTTGGTGTAGTTGCTTGGCCTTGTCAAGTGAATCATATATTATACAATCTGCAAATCATAAAAGAAAATTAATAAAAAGATGTAAAAGCAATCATTCTACACCATTTACCGAGCAGTAAAACTTAGTGAATATGATTCCCATTCACAGACAAGACATTAGAGCAACAGATTTCATTACATCAACAGATTTCACAAAAGAAAGTTAATAAAAAAATGTAAAAGCAATCATTCTACACCAATCACAGAGCAGAAAAACTTAGTGAATATGATTCACCATCCTTGAGCAAGACGTTACAACAACATATTTCATTACATCAACAGATTTCACAAAAGAAAATTAATAAAAAGATGTAAAAGCAATCATTTTACACCACTCACAGAGCACCAAAACTTAGTGAATATGATTCACATTCACAGAGCAAAACATTACAGCAACATATTTCATTACATCAACAGATTTCACAAAAGAAAGTTAATAAAAAGATGTAAAAGCAATCATTCTACACCACTCACAGAGCACCAAAACTTAGTGAATATGATTCACATTCAGAGAGCAAGACATTACAGCAACAACTCATTCATTATTATTACAACAAGACAGATTTCATTAATCACTTAACAGACAGATTACAACCAAGTGAATTCAACAAACACTAAATATGAATTCAAACAACATACACTTACAAAACATAGATTAGAAACACTTAATCTGAATTCAACCAACACTTACAAACCTCAGATTACATACACTTAAGCTGAAATTCAACATGTCATTTATTAGTTTGTTCTTGAGAGCCATTTCCATATCAGAAAGTGACTCTATTTTTGCAAGGATACTGTCCAACAACTTGTTTTTAGAAAGCATCTCTTTCATTTCTAAATCCTTTTTCTTTATCTCCCACATGCTCTGAAACTCTGATAGAGCATTGCCTTCATCTAGCATTTTTGATGCCTTGTTCCCTGGCCCTTTAGATTTGGCTTCTGAAGCCTTAACACCAAGAGGACGAACTTGATCCTCTTCATAGCTACCTGGCAGAGGTTGAAGACTATATGGAACCCACTTCAGTCTTCCTTCTTTTTGACATTACAGTACCTTCTTTTTTACACCATTTCTGATCATGTCTAAGTTCTCTCCAAGCATGCTCAAGAGTGAACTTCTGCTTATGATCATTGAAGTAGATCTGATGTGTCAAGTTCATAACATCATTGTCATTTTTTCCACTTGATTTTTGAGATGATGCAGTCTCATAGCATCCTACAAATTTGCAGACCATATCATTGATCTTTGACCATCTTTGCTTATAGTGACTTGGCTCCCTCTTTTGCAGACCCACAAGCTTAGGACTTGAAACAAAGTAAGCTACAATTCTTTTCCAAAAGGCTTTAGCTTTTTGCTCATTTCCAACAATTGGATCCTTTCTTGTGTTGAGCCAAGCACTGATGAGCACCACATCTTTTGTTGGAGTCCACTTCTTTCTTAATCTTCGATCATCAACTTTAGTTGTAGCTTCACTTGTAGATTCAGACCATTGACTATTAACTACATAAGCTTATGATTCACCAAGTTGAATACTTGGTAAATCCCTTTCATAAAGATTGGGTTCTGGGTTTTGGGGTTCTTGTTGACTACTCAACAGAGCTATGAAGCCAGAGGACTAACTATATGGATTCATAGAATCCATATATGGGTGTTTAAAGGACAAAACAAAAGAAGACTGAAGGTGGAAGAGACAACATTCTTTGTGGTTTCATATATAAGCTTAAGTAAAGACAGTCTTGTGAAGTTTTAGCATTCAATGACATCCTAATCAACATCTACTAAACATTCAAAGGCATTTAATTAAATTAATGTGAGATAGAGATGAACAGGAAGAACATTTAATTAAAAGTGTAGCATCTTCTCCATTTGTACTTCAATATCATAGACTCATGTATTACATGAGCACTACACAGATCAGCCTCATTCACAAATTATCACCGAGACCTAAGAGATACTAATCTATTGTTCTCATGAGTAAGGACTGAACACATACACCAAAGAAATCAATACATCAATTTGAAAACAGACACAAAACTTCCAATTAATCAAAATCATTTTTTAATCAACTATCTCAGTAATTCAATGTCAAACTAACGTGACTCTTTACCTAACTAAAAACTACAAGCATTTATCAACATCTACTAAGCATTCAAAAACATTTAATTACAAGAGATTTGAGACAAAGATTGGAAACAGAAAATAGTAATCATAGTAAATAAAACAACTAAAACATCAATGCATATACTATAGCAATCACAGTAAACAAAGAAAGAAAAGAATAAACCAAATCGAGCATACCAAAAGGTTTTCATGAAAAACACAAATGAATATTGTAAAGGTTTAGAAACAAAAGCTAGCAAATCATTAACTAAAGCAAACCAAAACCAAGCTAATATTTTTGTATGTATATTGTAAAGGTTTAGAAGCACACAAATGGAGCAGACTAAAGTGATGTTCAGGCAAAGTAGGGTATGTTCAATACATGTTGATGTCGAGTGATTCTCCTGATACCAGTCTCCAACAGATGTATCTTCGGTTTGTCAACAACTTTGACCTCCAGAAGATTGAAGGTTGAAGCATAGAGAACAAAAAAAGATACAAAATTAGTGACCCAAACAATTGATTTAGCAAGCAATTAACCAACACACAGTAATTTTGTTCCAAACATCATCATTTTCAACATTAGAAATCTGAATCAATCAACTACAAGAGGCAGATTCTTAGATTCTAATACTCACATGCGGCTGTCGAGATGAAGGTTTCGACTTCTCTCTCGTCGTCAATATGAGAGATCACCACAGAGGAGAAGGAACGACAAAATTTTCGGCAAAAGGAAAAATGAGACAAAGTCGCGTGTCTTGATGGTTTTTTTTTCATAGCAAAACCCTTCGACCAATAACAGAGCAACATGTCTGCATCTCTTATGGTTTCTAAAGTTGCTTAATTAAGCAACGGTTCTTAGCTAAATAAACCATTTTTGATTTAATTATATTCACTTAATTCATAAGAACCTCTCTTTATATACTCTATTGGAGGTGGTCTAAGTATAGGACTACATATAACGTAAGACTAATTATGTAATTATGTATATGATACTAGGTTAATTATATCTGTATAAATACTCTCATTACTCATATAATAATATTCATTCAGCCCTTAATCCTATATGGTATCAGAGCATGTCTTGATTCCTAAACCCTAAGCTGCTACTCGATTTCTTTTCTCATGGCAAACTCACCACTCTCACCTTCCATCTCATCGGAGGTCATCAACACAAACAATCAATCCACTTTGTGACTCTAGTTTGGAATCCCGTGACCACCTCTTTTTTGATTGTGCATACTCTTGGAACCTCTGGTCAAGTCTATGCCACCGCCTGCGTTTCATTACGTCTCGGATCTGGTCCAATTTTTTCTCCACAATTCGAGCTCTAAATCCGGACAAAACAAGAAAACGATTAATACTTCTTACATGGCAAGCTGTTCTCTATGAAATTTGGCTAAGCCCTTAAACAAATTTGTTTATCTTTCTTTTTAATAGAAATTCAGTTACAAAAAAAAAAAGATTTGAAAAAGAAGAACACTTTATCAAGAACAATTTGTTCAAAGGAGCAATTCATCATCAAAATTTGAAGAACTGATTCCGAAAAACTCTTCTCTCTGTCTCATCTCCTTTCTCTCTGCATTGTTCTCTCTTTTTATTATGTTTTCTATTCTCAAATAATGAAATCGGAGATGGATCGTTAATAATGTATTTGGCCACAAATTGAATAAACTATACGGCCCAAAACTTTGTAAATATCAATGGTCCAACAAATATGAGTATGTTTGTTTCTGTAATTTATTGATTTGGAATGTTTTTGGTTATAGCAACTCAAATGTTATCTCCGGATGTAACGAATCACATGTAATAATGCATATAATCATAACTTATTATGGAAGATTAAAAATGTTTCAGAGAGTGGATTCCAATTGTTGACAAAAAAAAATCATAACGTATAATCTTCATTACTAAACTTATTTATTTGGTTGATTAATGGCATCGAATTGTATGTAAAGATAGTATGTAACGTATGTAATGCCATCAAATTGTACTTAATGCTAGAAATCAATAGGGACGTTGACCAAGGGATATTCCTGGGAGGATCGTAGTTAGATACGAATCCACACGAACTCATCATTCTGACACCTCACGGAGCCGCAACTATACGAATCAAGTCACGCTACGAGTAAAGTCTCTTCCATTGTTTAAAGATATAGGAGCATAATCATTGTCTTACTCTGGTTGGTTCAGACAGTTTTTGTTGTATTAATAACTTTAATTCTCTAGTCCTTTGTCCATATCTACAGCCGAAGTTCTCTGTTATAAAACCAGTCCGTAAGAGTCTCGTGCGAGTTGAACCAGAGGGTACGACGATGATTATTATAGGTATCCACCATTTTAGTTTTTAATTTAAGTTTATATTTAGACTTCTCGCCCTTACTTTTTTGCATCTATAAATGCAGCACAGACTCTTTTTTTTGTAAAATAAAATATGTATAAACTAGCAAAGTAAATAAGTAATTGCTTTTACAAACTGAGTTTTGAAGAGCTGTTGTGGAAAATTTTAACCACTTACGAAAGAGACACAAGGAGTACTAAAACAAAAATGGGGTTTTGAAAACAGAGAATCAAACAAGTCCCTAAACCTCGATCTTGGAGACTGTTACAGTGGCAAAGCTTTATTTTTCCTGATTTGCTCAATTGTTGTTCTCAAGGAATAAGAAATCGAAAGCTTAACTGGAAAGAAACTCGAAATATATTTGGAAAACTTTCTTGTTTAGATGCTTTTCTAGACTTATATATTATTATCGCTCTTTGGAAAGAAGAGATAGTTTAATAGAGATTCAATTGGAAAAATAAGATTTATGTCAATAAAAAGCCAAAATCTAGAAGGAATGTCAGAAACATCATCAATCGTCATAAGTTACTAAGTTTGGAAAGATATTCTCATCCTCTACAAACTAACACACACTTCTCTTTTTCAGCTACACTCTTTTATAAAATTATCTTCTCAGCTTTCATTATCACAAAAGCCAAAAGCCATATTATAACCCAATCAGCAAAGTTCTTAAGTCCTAAGAAGAGCTCTTAGGAGAGAGATCCTCAGACAAATCTCACAAATATTACCCAAAAGTTTCCAAACTCTTTTAATGAGCTTTGATCGTGCGGCTAGACACACCATGTAGCAATTTCACAAAACCCAAAAAGCTTAGCTTTCCATCGGTATGCCTTAGCCAATCGTGAAGAACCGCGTGAACCGGTACAGAAGGACCAAGGCCAAGTTCCTGTAATTAGTTTAATCCATGAGTTTTGATTAGAGCATATTCAAAGACTTGAAACAGAGATTTGTCTAAACAGAGGTTTAGATTGAAACACAGACCGAAGCAAGCTCATCAATCATGATGGGTCTGTTTCCTTCCTTCTCGAAAAGCTCATAAGCACAACGAGCGTGTTGTTCCCATCGATCAAGAGCTTCTAGCTGGTGAACACTCAATGCTGCTGCACAGAATTCCTCAAAGTCCATTCTTCTATATTGAAGAGCACTCAGCTACAGAGATGGTCCATTAAGAATTTTAGTTACTATGTCAAAGTGTGCGATTCAAACACTATACTGCATGATCTAAGTTTCTTACTTGTGCTAAGAATTCTGGAATACGCGAATCCTTCATTGCATCTGTTGCCATCTTCATCAGAGCCTAGCAAAGAGAGTTCGATCCAATGGCATATTTAGAACCAAAGCATACCAAAAAATAAACTAACAAGCTCAAAGATGGAAAACTTACCGATTTGATGTTTTCTAGACTTATGGTTCCGTTCTTACTAGGTTCTAGTAAAGCAAACTGCTCCCTCAGATAAAACAGTTCATCAACTGTAAGTGTTTTCGATAAGGCCTGCAAGAAAATAGTGAATGGTAAGCAAAAACAGAAAATGTCTATTCAATAAGAAATACTGGAAAACTGATCCACCCACCCTTAATGCAGCTTTACGAAGAGATGATGATCGTAGATACGCTCTCATAAGTTTAAAAACCAGAATATCTAATGGAATCTTCGAGCCATTTGAATCCTTTATCCATGGATGACCTGAAACAATGGAAAACATTACAAATTTTTTTCCACATTCAAATTTATCGTGTATGCATTCTACACTTACTTAAAGCTTGAGCAGCTGTTAATCTTTTCCGCGGGTCTTTGTTTAGCAACCGCTTAACAAAATCTCTTGCCTCTGAAGTTAACAAAGGCCAAGGAGGATCGTCAAAACTTGGATCAGCTTTTAGAACAGCACGAAAAATTCCTGATTCCGTCCTTGCCCAAAACGGTCGGCTTCCGCACAATAGAATATACACAATCACACCAACACTCCAAATATCGGCTTCTGTACTGTAAGATCTATGCAGAACTTCAGGTGCTACATAGTATGCACTGCCCACAATGTCGTTGAGCCTCTCATCTGCAAATGCAAATGATGAAAGTATATAAACAAATGTTAGTCTTTGGATATCTAAAATCTATATACGCAGATGATCTTCTATAATCTGAGGGATTTACCTGGTCTCACGTAATCTGACAAACCGAAATCTATAGCCTTCAACTGAGAGGTGTCTTCTTTTCCGCTAAAAAGAAAATTCTGATCCAAACAGTTTAAGTAAACTTCATTAAGATCGCGATGACCATGAAACGTGCAAGTAGAAAATAAAAGAGCTATTATCACCTCAGGTTTGAGATCTCGGTGTACAACACCTTGGAGATGACAAAAGGCAACCACATTCAATATTTGTATCATAACAGTCTTTGCATCCTCCTCTGTATACTTCCCACCTCTGCACGTAAACACACAAAAAAGTTCAATAAATACAATACTAGAACGAACAATCTTACTCTTCTTAAGTGGAGAAAATCTGTTACCTTGAAAGTATTCTATCCAAAAGCTCTCCTCCTTCACATAGCCTTAAAAAACAAAGAAACACTTGTTAAGCCTTGTGATGCTGATTTTAGAATATAATTTGAGCAAAAACTTAGCTTACTCCATCACTATATAGACATTATCATGATCCTCATAAGCATCGTAGAAATGAGGAAGATTGTTATGACCAGACAAAGCCCTCAATATCTTCACTTCCCTCCTCACATCTTCAATTGCAATAGCCGTCGTCATCTACACAACAACAAAACAAACAATCAAGCTATAATAAATCTAACACAGAACAAAATTACCAGAACTAAAATTAAAAAGCGTTGCAAGCAAATTACATTCTAATCTAAACTAAAAACAGATCTCGTTAGCACAAACCACATAAACATAAAAGAAAATCTAAATCTCTAACCTTAGCTTTAGGAATAACCTTAACGGCGACTTGTTGTCCTTTATTATCACCCTTCTTAAACTTAGCAGCACAAGTGTATCCAAAATGGCCACGACCAACTTCATCACCGAGCTCGTACTTGCTCGAGAAACTCTTTGAGAATCCAAAGCTTTTATCCAATCCCACACCGCCACCTTCTGCTTCACTCCCCTCAGGGATCGCCGATGAATTTGGCTTCACGGAGCCGTGTCGTCTCGCTAAAACAGCTCGGATGTGTTTAGCCGGAGACGGAGGAGGAAAAGGTCGTTTGAAAAATCTCTTCGGCGTAGAGTTTCCACTAGCATTAGTCGCCGGAGATCTCGCCGGAGTCTTCTTGGAGAAGAAATAGTGAGCTGGACTCGGACTGTAAAAGGGGAAAAACGGAGATTTTTTCCCCTCATTGTTAGCTACAGACTGATCTTCACCGTTATTAGGGTTTTCTCCATTAACAGAAGAGCTTGAAGGCTTGACTGATTCAGAAGCCGGAAGAGGACTATTCCTTGCCGGAATTCGATCGGAATTTGGACTAGGATGAGCTTTCGAAGTACAGAGACCCATGACGAATCTCTCGCATCACACGGATCAAAACCTCAAGTGTACCATTACCGAATCAAAACAAACTTAACCCAGAAATCAAATCCAACAAAAAATTCAAACTTTCAAATCTTGCAAGTGAAAAAAACGGAAAATTTAATGTGTTGGGGAAGTGGATTAATTTGTAATTGTTTTGCTTCTTCTTCTTTGGAATTGTCTCCTTTGTCTATGGCGAATTCCAAAGCGAAAGATTTGGATCCAAGAGAATGAGTTAATAGAGAAACGACGATACGTTCGCTTTTTAAAAGAAACTACTACTAATTACAATTATTTAGTGTTTTAATTCAGTACTAATTTACTTAATTTGCTACGCAGCTTACGGTCCAACTGCAAGTGAAACATCGTAATATTAACAAATTCATTTTGTCTTTTTTCTTTTTTCTTGGTGACATAATGAATACGTATGCAAAAAAGACAAAGACCGAACTAAAAAATAGGAATATTTGGTGAAATTTTTCCGAATTTGTATTGTGTGAATATAAATGTTTAGAATGTAGTACCTTATAGTAATGAATATAAATTAATTATGAGTAAGTCTAGCTAACTATATTAGCTACCAAATATATTTGGATAAGTTATTTGATAGGAGAATTAATTGGAACATTTAATAGACATTGACAAGGTATTGTATTATTATACATATACAGAGATGCATTTAAAATCCTGCCAACTCTTTAATGTGCATAAGATTTTCCATTCAAATAACCATTTTTGGTAAGACCGTTAATATAATCAAAAATTTTAAGGTATCGATATTTAAATAAAAAGTCTAGAATCAATCATATGTTAGTATTTGAAATAATGTTCTTCTATTGTTTTGGCAAATAAAATATAACAACAGAATACAAGTTATTGTTTAAATTAATAACAAGGTGACAAAGATATGCTAGATAATTATTAAAATTCATTCATTTAACTACAGAAAATTTTCATATGTCAACAAGTTCAAATTTTATTGTTTCTAATATCATTATTTCGGTCACCAACCGGTCTATAACCCATAAACACACATTTTTTAAGATTAAAATCAAAATTGTAATACGAGCTCCCTAATTCGTAATTAAATAGAGAAGTAATCTATCAATTAGACAGGTACTCAATATAACAAAAAATGATATTCCATATTTTGTTGTTATCCATGTTATTAATATAAAATGAAATTGAAAAGAGATAGAAACAAATGAAATGTGATGTAATAAATAAAAATGGGAGAGGAGGAATAGAGAGAGAGGTGGTGGTGGGTAAAGTGGGACCCAGCATAGACCTCTGGTGGTCCAGCTCGATAAATAGTAGTAATAAATAATATATAATATTATTAATTTAGAGGAGAAAATAATAATAATAATAATTATTATTATTATTATTATAGAAGTAGGTTTGCTCGTTCCTTAATTAACGCTATTGCCATTTGTATTTTGTGGTGGGGACTCTTTCTAATTTCTATGCTTCCTCGATAATAAAGCTACCTTTCTCCATTTTCCTCTCAAGGGCTATATTGTAATTTCCTCTATTATTATAATTTTATTATCCCGGTCCAATTAACACCACGTCAGTAATTCATTTCGTTATGGCTATTGGTCAACGATGTTAACTTTAACATAACTGCTACTCGCTGATTTTTGACAAATATAGCAATCTTAAGGAAAATTTTATAGCTACGTTACAGGCGGAAAATTTTGTATTCTAATCTTTTAAGGTTTTGTGTTAATTAATCAATATTAATTTGATTAAATAAAGCAATACCACGTGAGACTGAAATTAAATTTAGAAAGTCAATGATTATGTTGTATTTATAATTCGTATGATGATTAAAACTTGCTTAGTTACTTGTTGAATCCGACACATTGAGAAGCCAATTCAAATTTTGCAGGTAGCTATCATTTATTTTCCCACTTATATTCGTATTATTATTTTTTCAAATGCATGCACACGACGTAGTGGTAAACATATTCATTATCTATCCTTATTCTTGTTACCAGTTTGGATATGTTTTTTTGTGATCTTATTTATGCGAAACATTTAAAATTCATATGTATTTTTTGATCACTCGAACTAAAGTATAACTCTAATACTTACAATCAATCATACTATTTATAGATACATAACGAAGATTCAGTAATTATTAACTATCAATTATCATATGCAAAAAAAAAAAACAAAAATACAAAATAATGCTAGAATTTTTATATAATAATTGAATTAACAAGTTCGGATGTATAAATCAAATCTCGTAAACCCTAACTTTGATGGCTACGTGACTATCTAAATCAAATTTTAATAAAAAAAATATTATGTAGATATTTTATCACTTATCAAAAACACCTTTTCCAAATGTTAGAATTTATAATCATTAGTGTGGAAATGGTTGGCAAAAGAGTGGAATGTTGTGCTTTTATTTAGGAAGAACTAAGTAGATAAATAAAGTAATAATACACACAAAGGTTTATTTATGTTGTTAATAAATCCTAGAATATGTTTGTTATAACAATTAATTAACAATCTTTAGCCAAAAAGAGAATCAATTAAAGAAAAATATACATGTGTGTAATACGTGAATAAATCATATATATATATATATATAAACAATACGACTAATTACAGGGGCACGAAACTTAACAACCCATGAACGGATGAACTTTTTAGTACGTAAATCACTTATAAGAAAATAACGGAACAAAAAAAAAATATTAACAAGATCCAAGAATTGTGAATGGACTTTTTACCCTTTATTTAATTTTGTGCCTTCTCATTAAAAGAAGGGCAGAATCAATTTAATAGATATTCCACTCAAGATCCCAAGTCAACTTCACAAAAATCATATGATATACTATGGTGCAGATAAATCATTTATAAAAGTGATGAATAGTCTATAGATTATGATTTATCGCATGGTGCACTGCAATCATATTATATGGCCACCTTCTTATTTTTTTCTACTCTGAAATATTATTTTATCTATTAACTCAGTGTTTAAATTTTCTTCAGATTTGTTTTTGTCAATTTTCAAATAATAATTAGATTGATTATTAGGTCCGATTTGTAGTCAAAGTTTACATCATAAATTTTTTTTTCTTGTATCAAGAAGATATTATATTTTAGGTATAAAGATTTGTAAAGTGATTATCACCAGAAAAATCTGTTCTCGACAATTTTTCTTCAGTTTAAATATATATTTAGTTTTACAAGTTTTGAAATACAATTAGTTGCTATAGGTAAATACTAAATACTACCAAGCTTCGTGTAAAATCTTCATTTGAGCTACTATATTAGATGAGCTACAAGAATTCACAATTGATATATTTTTCTTATAACTATAAACTGTTTTCACTAAACTAGAAAATTTTAGGTAGTACATTAGATGAGCTACAACAACACAATTGATATACGTAATATATACAAATTTCTTAAAACTATAAATCGTTTTCACTATAAATTTTCCAAAATAAGTCGAGATGTTCACTAATTTTAGCAAAATAGAGAAAAAAACGATAAAGAAAGCAACAACATGATACTCATATTCTCCTAATGATGACAATCATGGAGTTAAGGAAAATAACACATCTCTACTTTGTTTACACATATTTATGTGGTTTACCATTTTACCCTTTTGTCATTGCCGCCAAAATCAGAAGGTGCTCTGGGACCGATAATATGGTCAAATGGACTCAACGTACCTTTCTACCTTTTTCTTTTTGATAGCGATGGCGCCAAAATTAAAGAGTATTCAGGGGTAATTCTGTAAATTTAAGAAGATCTCTTTTCTCAGTCTCCAAGAAGAAGAAAAATTTAGATGATTGATGATCCCAATGTTATTTGAAGGGTAACTACATTTTAGGATACGAGTTAAGTTACTAAACTCTTCCTTGTTCAATGTTTCTATTTCCAAACTCCAACAACTGTATCTTAATTTGAGGTGTCTTTGGGACACCACGATTTGGTCCCCCTCAAGTATCTTATTTCATTTCCAATATTGATTATTTTCAGTCTTCAATGTCACATTTTTCTTTTAAAACTAATTATTTCCATCCCCAACTCTATTAATAATACATTAAATCGTCGCAGATGTTTTCTTTTTGTTTTTCAGTTTCTTATATGCTTAATCAATCGGTCTGATTGGTCGGTTTACATACAACTAATCAGTTGCTTGTCTATATTGGTCAAAATTCCAATTTGATCAGGACGACCCATTCTTGAAAACTAAACCTTATTAACCCATATTTTTACTCGCCAAATACATTTGGAATTTTTATTAGAGAATGATGAAAATATTTAAAAAGTTAGCAGAGGAATTAGATTCAATGTACGAAGTGAACCAAGCAAATCCTTTGACTGTTGACATTTATAGCATATTTGCTTTATTAATCCTCCCAAGTATTGCTTAATTTTGGAAACCTCAAAGTTATGTGGTCAAAATGTTAATATTGGAAGGTTACAGACTGAAACTTGATAAATGCTTGCTCTAAGGAGAAGAAGGGTATCGAATTCAACCAGAGGTTCTATCACCACCAAAACCGGATTGTAAGAACCCGGTTTGGTCCAAATGACTCACATCGCCCCAAACTTGGATTGTCCATTTGTCTCCCTCGAATAAACGGAACACATTGACCGATGTGTTAAGAATCTTTTCGACTTTTCTTGCAGTTGGACGAGCTCTTTCGTAAAGAGATCGAATTACACCTCCATGAGTCACTACCACTACTCGTTCTCCTACATTACCACCAAGGGAAAGTTAAACAAAAGAAATCAATACTTAGAACAGCTAATGCTTTGTGTAGTAATCAGTGAGAAACAAATACATAAGAAGGAATAAACCTTTATGTTTGTCACCGATTTTCTGCAATGCAGATGTACATCTGTCGTAAAGCTTGTCAAGACTTTCTCCTCCACCCTTCATTCATACAAACGAACAAAACTAATTAAATTAAGAAATCCAGCAATTATCATTCAAATACCACTAAGCTTCCTGGTTATAATGTCTTACTGGAATATCAACATCTGTACGGTTAGATGAAAAGGCCTTGTAAGCTTCCGGGCGAACTTTTGCAGCTTCTTGATACACAAGCCCTTGCATATCCCCTAAATGTCTTTCCCGCAAATCACGATCAGTGAGTACCTGCATCATCATTATACACATTTGAACTTCTATAGTATCTAGAGAGCCAACACTGGCAGAAAAACTAAAATCTACTAACAACCAAAACAAGAATTCACGAATCCAAATCTAAACAAAGAGCACAAATGTGTGGACTTTAGATTCATAATAACAAGTAAAGAAATGGGTTTGAACATAGAGCTATATGTCCTTGAATGGAATTTTTGTTATTTTATACCTCAAGCTTGTCGCATTTAGCTGCTATTATCTCTGCAGTCTCAAAGGCTCTCTTCAAGTCCGAAGAGTACACATAAGATATCTTAGGCTCCTTTGATAAACGCTCAGCAACCTTCATTTCAAAGGTAATGAAAAGTTTTACGCATCATCACTATCAATCCATCATCAAGATTCAAGGTTTCAGCAATAATCGAAAAGGAAAAATACTAAAATTGGAGACACATACTCTCGCTGCTTGTTGTCTTCCTGCATCATTCAACTCAACATCCAAATGACCCTGTAACGATACCAATTAACAACATTTCTACATCTCTAATCAAGATTCCCCAAAAACTATAATCTGATTCACAGTAATAGTTACGGTACTATTTCTAAGTACTACGAGATCAAGATTTTCAAAATTTGGGAACTTAGGTCAAATTCGATAACGAAGATACAACTACAAACTCAGAAGTACCTGAATTTTTCTCTCCGCATTCCAAGATGTTTCTCCATGACGAATAACAACAATCTCAGCATAATCCCGATCGTCGGAACTATAGTAAAAAAGTTTTCATTAACAAAAAAAAAAAAACAAAACAGAAAACGAACAGATCATTTACATTAACGATTTGATGGATTAGCTTTCTGTAATTGACAAAGAAAAACTGAGAAAGACTTTAAGAAGAACCAGGAAGCAAGATGAAGCAATACTTGAAGGTTGATTCCGCCATGGAAGATGCGGAAGCGGGTCAATAGATTTAGAGCCGATTAACACAAACCGGTCATGTGCAGAGCAAATGCACAAGACACAATGCAACTATAAAACTAAAGCTACTGTTTAGATAAATAAATTGATGATCATGAACATAAATCCGATGTCGTCCAGCGGTTAGGATATCTGGCTTTCACCCAGGAGACCCGGGTTCGATTCCCGGCATCGGAGCTTTTTGCTTTTTAAAAAAAAAAAAAAAATTCTAATGGGCTTCTAAACTAAGAGCCCAGTAACGCCGCTGAGCCACTTACAACTCGTGCAATCCAACAGCTAATAATTTTACTCAACATATCTCCAACACAGAACAAAATACCTTTCTAAGTGAAATCTCGAGTAAATCACTTTAATACTTCTTTATATTTTTTATTCTTTTTCTTTTTACCTAATGTCCATAACATGCATATACCCATAGACATAGTAAATATTAATTTCATCATGGTCCATCCCTTTATACTCTATTTTTCCAAAGAAGATCACTTATAGTTACCGGGATACAAAATTAACACTTAATATTCTCCATATCTACTTATAAAAGCTTTTGGAATTCTACTTTTATAAACTTTTTCTAAAGAGATATTATATATTTTTATACATAGTGGTGCACGAAGGATATAAAAAGTTTTGATGGGAATTAGTATTAACTGTTGGAATAAAAAAGTATAAAATTTAGTAAAAGGTAAAAAGAAGACTGTGAGAAAATTTTCTTAATTTTAAAACGCAAATAATCTGTAGAAGGATTGGGTTTTAGAGGTTTGGAGGAATTCAACTTGATTCTTATGACCAAACAATTTTGGAGGTTACTTGACTTCCCTGATTTATTTCTTGCGAAAGTGATGAAAGGACATTATTATAGAGATCAATGTCTTTTATCAGCAAAAATGAATGCTTTTCCTTTTTTATGGTTGACGAAACTTATCTTCTGCAAAATCACTAGTCTTTAAGGGCATCATTAGAAAAATTAGCGATGGTAAAACAATTCAGGTCTAGAAGGACTCATGGATACCAGATATTGTTCCTAGACCCACTTCTACTTTGTGTCTACCCTTGTTCCCTGATATGACCATTGATCAATTCATTGATCAAAGAACGGGTTCCTTGAAAAGAGTATTAGTCCGCTAGTATTTTGAACCTAGTGATGTTCAAATAATTATGGGAATTCCGATACTCTGGATATCAAACTGAAGAATCCTTTTCCCTACTAGAAGTAGGACAATTTGGTCTAAATACACAAGAAAATTTGGAAATTGGATTGCCCAAATAAAATACAACATTTTATTGACAAGCTTTATCAGGTTATGTTGCTGTAAAACAAAATCTGACTAAGAGAGGTATTAATTGCGATACTAGATGCTCACGATGTGGTTCATACAATGAGACCATTAATCATGTTCTTTTTGAATGTCCACATGCGCTTCAAACCTGGGCTTTATCAGGTATCCCTTCTGCGCCAATTAGTTTCCCAGGAGAATCTATTTGGTATAATCTTGATTATTTATTCAGGCGCATACCAGAAGATGAGACCAAGATTTTCCCATGAATTATTTGGAATATTTGGAAAGCGAGAAATGATCACTATTTCTCGAATCGTGATTCTGACCCTACATAATTCTTTAGGCGGAAGCAGACTATAGAGAATGGTCTGTGGCTCGAAGTGAACTTAAGGCTTTCAGAACTTCTTCAGAAGCTTATACTGCCCTCAAAAAGTCTCCTTTGACTTTCTCATCCACATCTAATCAAAGTTTCACAGGCTACTAATGTTTTGTGGATGCTTCCTGGAAATACAGACCTTCACACTAGTTTAGGTTGGTACTGTTTTCCAGATTCAGTGGGAGGAGAACGCATGGGGCTCGAGGAGTCCATTAGAGTCTTTCTGCCCTTCATTCAGAGACCGAAAGAGTTATATAGGCAATTGAATCTCTCATGGATCTTCATATCGCGGAGGTGGAGATCTCGACAGATTGTGAGACGGTTTTGCAGATAATCAATCGTCCAGAGGAGTGACCAGTATTCCTACCATACCAAGAAGAGTTCTCTAGGCTAAGTTCTTTATTTCTCTATCTCCTTTTTTATGTTATCCCAAAACAATTAAATCATAAACCTGCTCTCACTTGTTTTGTAAGGAAGAATGCTTATGATTTATTAATGTAATTTTTTACCCTTGTGATTGATTATATTATATATGGTTGACAAAAAAAAACGCAAATAATCCAAACTAATAAAAAGATATTTTTAAGACGACAAAGATGGACATTATGTAGAAATTTGGCTATTACACCGGCCAATTGTGGCCCATTGTTGACAAAAAAAAACGACAAAGACGGAGTGAAGTGAAAGCCGTAACTAGGGGTGTCAATGCGGGCTTTAAACCCGCGGGTTATGCTTACACCGCTCCATTATGGGGTGGGTTAGGGTTATATATTTTATGTCCAAATAAAAGCGGGCTTTGCGGGTTAGCCCATCATGGACAACAGGTTAATGCAGGTTTGACTATTTGGTCAGCGGGCCAACCCGCAGATATATTAAAAATTACAAAAATAATCAAAATTTATAAATAATCAAATTAAATAAAAAATTATAATGATGAGTAATATATAATGTTAATATAAAACATAATTGTCTCTTAATTTTATAAAGTCAATCCCTATAGAATAAGTTAACGAATAATTTTACCCTTTTTATTTATCAAATTCATGTTTTATATTATTAAAAATATTTCATAACATATAGATTGTGCATCTTATGGTTTTCTAATCTTGTTTCTAATACATTTTTACTTAAAATTTATTTTGCATATTAAAATAAAACACAATTAAGAAAACCGCGGACAAACCGCATAACCCGCGGTCATGAAATAAAATGGATTAGAGTTATTATATTTATGACCGCAGGTTATACGAGTTGGTTCATTGAACCCGCAAATAAAATTGGACCCGTAACGGAAAGGGCTAAATAACGCAGGATAACCCGTATTGACACACCTAGCCGTAACTAATAGAAAGCAACGACGACAACAAAATCGTCAAAACGCGGCGGCTTTTGTCGTAATGTAGATAGATTAAAATCGCTTATACGGTGTCGTTTCGAAGTTCTCTCTTATCTAAATTTGGAGAGCGACCAATAATTGCTTTTGTTTCGTCGTTCAATCTTTTTCCCCAAACTCAGATATTTTCTCCTTCGCGAAATTCCACGCGAAGCTTCCAATCTAGATTCCTACTACTGTGAGATTCTTCTTCCTTTCTCTTCTACCGGGTTTGGGCTTATCTGATGTGATTGAGAGTGTATAGGAGCCAATACTGGAGATGGATCCGGCGGCTAATTTACCGGTTATGCCGATTGATTTGCCGATTATGCACGACAGCGATCGGTATGACTTCGTCAAAGATATTGGGTCGGGTAATTTCGGCGTCGCTCGTCTCATGACCGATAGAGTTACGAGGGAGCTTGTTGCTGTTAAGTACATCGAGAGAGGAGACAAGGTTTATGTTTAAAAATCACCTTTACTCAAGATTTTAATTTTCTTTTCTCAATGAAATTTTTTTGATATATATAAGCTTACTGATCCCTACGATTTCGGTTTAGTTTCCAGATTTAGTAGCTTTCCTTTTTTCTCTCACTTTTAGATTGTATCACGGGATTTTTTGGTCCAGCCTTTTAATTATGTTTACCATGATTAATGCTTTTAGAAGTTGTGAATTTGATTAAAGATTTGACATTTCTTAATCCGTTGAAATGCTTCAATTAATGCTTTTCAGTTGATTAATTGGTTTTATTTGGTTTTTCTGTTTTTCTTTTTGGCAATTCAATCTTTGTGATGATATTTTGTTTTTCAGATTGATGAAAATGTTCAAAGGGAAATTATCAACCACAGATCACTGAGACATCCTAATATTGTCAGGTTCAAAGAGGTATTAAACTCCTTGATGTTTTTACTGTGTGTTTGTAAGTATAAGTTTGTGTGGTTTAGACTTTTGTATGTGTTTTAATAATGTTATAGGTGATTTTAACGCCTACCCATCTGGCTATTGTTATGGAATATGCTGCTGGTGGAGAACTTTATGAGCGGATTTGTAAAGCTGGACGGTTTAGTGAAGATGAGGTTTTGATTCTTATTATCTGCTTCTTTTGTTGCATTGCGTTTTCATGTGCTACTACTGATCATTGCGTGTTTTTTGTAATGTATAGGCTCGGTTCTTCTTTCAGCAGCTTATATCTGGCGTTAGCTATTGCCATGCTATGGTATTCACAGCAGTGTTTTTGCAATTGCAACTTGAGCTTTTATCGTTCACGTTTGTTTTCTTTCAGAGAGTTCAATGTCTTACTGTGATAATATTCTGTTTTGATTTCCCTGTGAAGCAAATATGCCATCGGGATCTGAAGCTGGAAAATACATTGTTGGATGGAAGTCCCGCACCTCGTTTAAAAATATGTGATTTTGGTTATTCCAAGGTACTGTTTCTCTGAAGGTTTGTTCTCTGAATTTGTAGTTTATGTAAGTTATAATATGGCCCTGAGCATAATAGCCAAGAATATCTTTTGATTCTTCGTTGTGCTTCTTATGTTCTTATCGGTCATGTTCTTTATCTATCAACGTATTCATGTGTGTCCTACTGATTATCATTGAAATAATTTTTTCTGCTTAACTCCTAACCATGCATTTCGTTACTTCAGTCTTCTGTTCTTCACTCGCAACCAAAATCAACGGTTGGTACTCCTGCATATATTGCACCAGAGATTCTTCTTCGACAGGAATATGATGGCAAGGTAAGGCCATGAGACCAATTTCTTCTGTCTAGAGTTAAACAACCTTATCCATGACTGCTTATACCAATGAAAATTTGTTGAGTTTTCCTCTGAATTATACGAGTGTTATAATACCTAGATTGCAGATGTGTGGTCATGCGGTGTAACCTTATACGTAATGTTGGTTGGAGCTTATCCATTTGAGGATCCACAAGAACCAAGGGATTATCGAAAGACAATACAAGTAATTTAATTTAAATGTTCTTGCTTTCTCACTAAGTTGCATCCACCACCTTCTTTTACTATTCTCCTTCAAACTTTGATTGTATGAGTTTGATTCTTCTTGGATCCATAACGCAGAGAATCCTTAGTGTCACATATTCAATCCCAGAGGACTTACACCTTTCACCAGAATGTCGACATCTTATATCGAGGATATTCGTGGCCGATCCTGCAACAGTAAGTTTACTATTTGAAACTACTCTGTTCTTGAAGCATTCTGCTTTCTAAATAGCCAAATTAAGAGATCGAATGTGGCAGAGAATCAGTATTCCGGAGATCAAATCCGATAAATGGTTCTTGAAGAATCTTCCAGGTGATTTGATGGATGAGAACAGAATGGGTAGTCAGTTTCAAGAGCCTGAGCAGCCGATGCAGAGCCTTGACACAATAATGCAGATAATATCAGAGGCTACAATTCCAACAGTTCGTAATCGTTGCCTCGATGATTTCATGGCTGATAACCTTGATGACCTAGACGATGACATGGATGACTTTGATTCTGAATCTGAGATTGATGTTGACAGTAGTGGAGAGATAGTTTATGCTCTCTGAGATTTGAGGACAAAAGTCTGTTTTGTCTGTACTGTTCCGACATCATTGGAGTGTTGTCTTAGCTCCTCTCCATCATTGATTTTTGGATCGTTTGTTGTTTTTGCTCTACAATGTTTGGTTTCACATACATATATGCTTATCTATATATATATGTAATGTATTATAAACATTTTTATATATATTTCTTTTTGTTTAATTACTATGGGCACAATTTGTATATGGCTTTAATACTTTAGGAATCATCACCGCCTCAGACTATTGAGAAAAGGGAATATTACAAATTATTTGAATGCGAATTCACATCTTTTATTCTAATTTAACGTTTGAGAAATTTGACACAATTGGTCACATCAGGAAGCACCATCTCATCCAGGTGAATTGGATGTCATTCTTTGTTCCGTTTTCTTGAATACCACTGAACGTGGTCATCAATCTTTTGTTTAGATCCATAAGACGAATCCTTCTGTTTCTTTGACGAGTATTTCATTACTACATTGTAATAAACTATGATTGCTCTTGATAGGAATTGGTTGACGCATGAATTCCTGAAGTTTAGCGTCCATTTCAGATATATTAGCCATGAGTTATTTGATAACTGTCGATTGATTGACTTGAACGGCCATTGATAACTGCTAATTGATGGACTTGACAGCCATAAGTTCTTTGGTATCTGCCGATTCTTTGATATCTGCTGATCGATTTTTGGATCGTTTGTTGTTTCGACTCTACAAAGTTTGGTTTCACCTTTGTGGAAGACTTTTACTTCTTAATTTGGTGAAACTCTTGAGTGGTTCTATATGATAATATGGTAAAATTATCATTTTTCTGTATAATGCCGTCTTCTATATTTGCTAATAATATTTTGATTTGAATCTATTGTTAGGGTGATGAAATTCATTGCAATGTGAAGAAAAAATTTATTAATAAGTTAGAATGAATCATATTATGATTAAAAATATTTGTCAAATTATATATCATAATTGTATATCATAATATGTTTGAAAAATAATGGATAATTGTACATATATACATATCATATATAATTTGTTTAGACATTTTTGAAAGCCAACAATTAATATATAAATAAGTTCATTACACTCTTTACAAATTCATTAAAATTTAACTATGTAAAATTTAAAATTTCATTCAAATGCAAATAAATATTAAATATTTAAATCAACATGTCAAACAATAAACAAATACTAATAAATGTAAAATAAACACATAACATATCATATATATATATATA